>JAWQFJ010000338.1:95000-110000 GCA_034096865.1 Theodoxus fluviatilis
GGGAAACAGCAAACTCTTTACAGCCACACGAAGTAGACTCGAGGTAATCCAAGCACGAGTAATCCACGTGCCAGCGAAACGTGACAGCGGTTCGAAAAGTGTCAAAGAGGATGAACGTGCCTGCCTGCTGGGCTTTATAGGTGTTGCAAGCCACGAGGCATTGGGAGTTACCTCCCTTTGCCCGCGTGCTTCCTAGCACTATGTCTAAAGCAATCGGATTGGCCGATGCAGGCAGTCACGTGTGGGTAAGAATTATGCAAATTCTTTTTTCGAGGTCAAAAGGTCTTATATCCCTGGTTGTCTACTGGTAAGTATGTCAGGAAAACATAGAAATTAGTTTAAATTTCTTCAAATTCCTTGAGTGCTTGTAGGGCAGTGAAGATGGCCCAGCATGCAGATCATTATTTTTATCATCAGTTTTTCTTTTCATTTCTTTTTTTGCATGATTAAAATTAAAGTTTGGGGTTAAAAGAAAACAACAGGTTCAGTGGGTTACCATAACAACTGCTTTTTTTCCCCATAGTGGATGCATTTTTCTTGGCACTGTAAGTAATTCCTGAGATCATAGCTACCTTCATTGAGGTCTCCTGTGGGTTGAGGGTTAGAATAGACCCGCCGCATCTCCCTACTCATTCATAAAGGACAACTAACTAGGGAAATAATTATTTGACTTGTGCATACTCTAAACTGTGTCATTGATTTTGTGACTGATGGCCTTACACAGCCTACAGAGGCTGATAGGCCATAAAACTTCTTCCTTTCACTCATTCGTTCATTCATTCATTCATTCATTCCATCTTTTCCAAAACTACATGCTCTTTTCTGTGCAGGCTGCCAGGATTACCATGACAGAGACGGGCATCATTGTGCAGGAAAGGGACAGTGACAAAGTGAGTCTCTGCAAGGAATGAATCACAGTGTGATTTTATGAATATGACTACATGCAGTTGTCACAATGATACTGACTTTTATAGCGCCGTTCCAAAAAGTTATATGATGAGGGC
This sequence comes from Theodoxus fluviatilis, assembly GCA_034096865.1. Taxonomy (NCBI): domain Eukaryota; kingdom Metazoa; phylum Mollusca; class Gastropoda; order Cycloneritida; family Neritidae; genus Theodoxus; species Theodoxus fluviatilis. The sequence continues at coordinate 96,005 of JAWQFJ010000338.1, forward strand.
ACCTCACAGAGATATATGCCCCCCCCCCCCCCCCCCCCCCCCACCTAATAAGGTAGAGGTAAAGGTGCACTTTTTAAATTGTGACGTTTGCATCCATTAATTTAATGGGTGCTCAAACTGCACTCATTTACCCTCAGTCATCAAGATTCCTCTGTTTATCACTCCAACACAATCCTAACTCTCTGGGGAACACCAAACCAGGCTGCGGATGAACGCACCAAAGTTAGCTTTCACAATTTTCCAGCTCAGCCCTCACAGGTACCCGTTTTACTCCTGGGTGGGGAGAAGTAATGTGAGTAAGGCACCTTGCTCAAGGATGCAGCCCTAGAACCAGAGCAGCTTCGAACATCGCACCCACTAGTCACAAGCAACTGCAGGTCAAGTGTGCACACCACTTGGCCACAGAGCCCCACTTGCCTGTCATGGTACAGTCAACACTGTAGGACTTTAGATGTCTTCAAACTCCTTTTAAATGCTGACAGGGAACATGTAGTCCTGAGACTGGCAGGCAGTCTGTTCCTGGTTGAAGTCCCCTATGGGTTCGGGGTAAGAATTGAACCACCGCGTATCCCTATGCGATTCGTAAGAGGCAAATAACTAGGGACACCGTGACTTGATTTGCGTTTACTCTATACTGTTCAAGTGATTTTCCTGCTTAATGGCCTTATAAAGTCTACAAAGGGTGATGGGCCATAAAACACCATCCATCCATCCTGGTTGAAGAAGCCTAGTAGGAAAAGCCCTTGACCATGCAGCTGACCATTGTTTCCAGATCTTAGGTCACATTTGGGCTAGTACTGCTTCTGAAAATAAAATCTTATGTTTTTAATTGCTTGTGTGTGTGTGTGTGTGTGTGTGTGTGTGTGTGTGTGTGTGTGTGTGTGTGTGTGTGTGTGTGTGAATCTCTTGATATGCTGAATCATAGTACCTTTCTTAAAATAAATATCTATGATGAATTTTTAAAACAGTCAAATGTTTGTGATCCAGGTGAAATTATTGGGTTTTCATTAAAAGAAAATTTGCCAGTGAGAATTTATCTAAGTTTGTCAAAGGTTTGCCTTATTGTGCTGTCAAATAGATCACTAGCTCAAGTTCTAAGCAAATTTGAATTGAATGATGAATCTATATTGATGGTTGTTGTGACAAATAAGATGTGGCCATGGTAGGTGAAATTTTGTTATAAAAATGTATGTTGGTGTCCAACTCCTACACATCTTTTTCTTTCTTTTCATGTAATGCTGTGTTTATCCTGATAATTTACTGTTCTTTGTTGCTCATTGATGTGTAGTTACATTCTTATAGTGCATGATGTGTGTATATTTTGTGTGTGTAGATTATGCTGCAGCACTCCTACACTGAAGTGTCTGCCTGTGGCCGAAGAACTGACTACCTCCAGCACTTTGGCTACATTGCTGGGTAAGTATCTCACTAAGCAAAAGCAGTTGTCCGCATCCTCTTCTCCATTTATTCAGAGTGTAGAGGGTTTATCTCCCTGTACATCTTTTTATTCTTTGATTTACTGATCATGAGATATAGAAAATATGGTTATTTATATTTGAATTGCTGAATAAAGATGACCATTTGATTCATGACATTTACTTTTTGTTCCAGGGAAACCACGTGTAACCTGGCCAAAAATTTCATCTGTCATGTGTTCCATGCTTCTTCCCCTGAAGAGGTATGTTATCTGCACTAACTTCTTTTTCCTCCTCTTCCTCACCCTCTTCCTCCTCCTCCTTCTCCTCCTGGCCCTTGATCTCATCCTGCTGCTGCTACTGCTGCAGCTGCTGTGGATTAGGGGTAAAACTAGACTCCACTACCATCACCAGACACCTACCCACCACCACCCTCTCTACATAATATGTAAAAGTCAAATGATTAGGAAGACCAAGACTTGACTAGCTGTTACTTTAACTGGCTCTGGTGTTTTTTGTGATCAACAAAGGTTGATAGGACATAAAGCTTTGTTTATTCTATCATTTTTCCTCTTCTCCTCCTCCTCCTCCTCCTCCTCCTCCTCCTCCTCCTCCTCCTCCTCCTCCTCCTCCTCCTCCTCCTCCTCCTCCTCCTCCTCCTCCTCCTCCTCCTCCTCCTCCTCCTTCTTCTTCTTCTTCTTCTTCTTCTTCTTCTTCTTCTTCTTCTTCTTCTTCTTCTTCTTCTTCTTCCATCTTCAGTGTGACAATTACAAAGTATACTGTACCATTTATCTTTCATATTTTTGTTTAAAAGCATGTCTCTTAGTTAACATCAAATGCACTGTGCTGGTTTGATGCTGACAATGACATCTGTTCTGACTTCAGACAAAAGTGATTCTGTGCAGCATCGGTAAGTACATTTGATCTCTTTAAAGCAACCATCTCTCAGTGAAAAGGAAGGAATAAATAGTTCATCTGCATTTATAAGAGGCAATATTCATTTTCCAACTGTAAAAAATGTATGATATGTTTATTCTTATTTTACAGTGAGTACTTGTAATTTCTTTCAAATTCAAATGTCAGAAAAACTAATAATCATGGCATTGATTTGTACAGTTTTTCATCAATGTCAAAATATCTGCTTTCATACATGCTGGCTAAGTGAAAGACCTCATGCAGTGAACAAGTACACACATTTGACAGGTCCTAGCTGGGATTGTGCCGCAGCAGTCAAATTGCACACATTCCTTGCACACTCTAGTTCAGGGGTAAGGCCAACAACAACAAAAGTCATTATGGTTAAGGAAACATGGGTTTTTTAAAAAGGTAAGTACATAGGCCTGACTTTTAAAGATGTATTTATTTAGTTTTGTATTTTAAGAAGGCCAGATTGAGACTGCACATTTCTCATTTGCTGTAAATCTCTTTTTTTAATAATTGAATGGTGCTTATAGGGATGATGGGACAGCATGCCATTTATTGTTTAACTTCTAGTTCTTTCTAATTTTTATTTTTGTTTTCATGATGGAAAACAAAAAGTTAAGGGTTCTCAGGGGGGAAAAAGGGGGTTTATTGGGTTACCATAACCATTTAATTTTTTTTTAGCCTTTGACAGTTTGAGTGTTTCTTTGCTGTTGCTTGAAGCTGTGTGCCTTGCCTATCCTCACCCTGGAGTAGAGCCAGGTGCTCTGTAGCTGTGAGGGGAGTGATGGCCTCCTGTCATGCTGTCGTGTTATCATGCTGTCGTTTTATCAAACTGTCGTGTTATCAAACTGTCGTGTTATCATGCTGTTGTGTTATCATGCTGTTGTGTTATCATGCTGTCGTGTTATCATGCTGTCGTGTTATCATGCTGTCGTGTTGTCATGCTGTCATGTTATCATGCTGTCATGTTATCACGCTGTCGTGTTCTCATGCTGTCGTGTTCTCATGCTGTCATGTTCTCATGCCGTCGTGCTGTCGTGCCGTCATGCTGTCGTGCTGTCATGCTCTCGTGCTGTCATGTTGTGCTTTCATGCTATCATGCTGTCATGTTCTCATGCTGTCATGTTCTCATGCTGTCATGTTCTCATGCTGTCATGTTCTCATGCTGTCATGTTCTCATGCTGTCATGTTCTCATGCTGTCATGTTCTCATGCTGTCATGTTCTCATGCTGTCATGCTCTCATGCTGTCATGTTCTCATGCTGTCATGTTCTCATGCTGTCATGTTCTCATGCTGTCATGTTCTCATGCTGTCATGCTCTCATGCTGTCATGTTCTCATGCTCTCATGCTCTCATGCTGTCATGTTCTCATGCTGTCATGTTCTCATGCTGTCATGTTCTCATGCTGTCATGTTCTCATTCTGTCGTGCCGTCATGCTGTCGTACTGTCATGCTGTCGTGCCGTCATGCTGTCATGCTGTCGTACTGTCATGCTGTCGTGCCGTCATGCTGTCATGCAGTTAACCCTTGTGTGAGGCTGCTATCCAGCCAAGGATCGCAATAGACTCCAGAGAGTGAAGATGGTGTTGGTACCTGGTTGTGCTGTCCTATCTGTGTGTCAAAGTGTTTGTTAGTGTGTATGTTGATGTGTCTGTCAATATGTCTGTTGATGTGCATGTCAATGTGTCTGTCAATGTGTCTGTCAATGTGTCTGTTAATGTGCATGTTGATGTGTCTGTTGATGTACATGTCAATGTGTCTGTCAATGTGTCTGTCAATGTGTCTGTCAATGTGTCTGTCGATGTGTCTGTTGATGTGTGTGTCAATGTGTCTGTCAATGTGTATGTCGATGTGTCTGTTGATGTGCATGTCAATATGTTTGTCAATGTGTCTGTCAATGTGTATGTTGATGTGTATGTTGATGTGTCTGTCAATGTGTATGTCGATGTGTCTGTTGATGTGTATGTTGATGTGTCTGTCAATGTGTATGTTGATGTGTCTGTCAATGTGTACGTTGATGTGTCTGTTGATGTGTATGTCAATGTGTCTGTCAATGTGTCTATCAATGTGTATGTTGATGTGTATGTCAATGTGTCTGTCAATGTGTATGTCAATGTGTCTGTTGATGTGTATGTCAATGTGTCTGTCAATGTGTCTGTTGATGTGTCTATTGATATGTATGTCAATGTGTTTGTCAATGTGTCTGTTGATGTTTCTGTCAATGTGTCTGTCAATGTGTATGTCGATGTGTTTGTTGATGTGTCTGTCAATGTGTCTGTTAATGTGTCTGTCGATGTCTGTCCATGTGTCTGTCAATGTGCCTGTCAATGTGTCTGTCGATGTGTCTGTCGATGTGTGTGTCGATGTGTCTGTCAATGTATCTGTTGATGTCTGTCAATGTGCCTGTCAATGTGTCTGTCGATGTGTCTGTCGATGTGTGTGTCGATGTGTCTGTCGAAGTGTCAAAGTGTCAGTCGATGTGTCTGTCGATGTATATGTAGATGTGCCTGTCAATGTGTCTGTTGATGTGTATGCTGATGTGTCTGTCAATGTGTATGTTGATGTGTCTGTCGATGTGTCTTTCGATGTGTCTTTCAATGTGTCTGTCGATGTGTCTGTCAATGTGTATGTCAATGTGTCTGTCAATGTATATGTTGATGTGTATGTCAATGTGTCTGTCAATTTGTCTGTTGATGTGTCTGTCGATGTGTATGTTGATGTGTCTGTCAATGTGTATGTTGATGTGTCTGTCAATGTGTATGTTGATGTGTCTGTCGATATGTCTTTCGATGTATCTGTCAATGTGTATGTTGATGTGTCTGTTGATGTTTCTGTCGATGTGTCTTTCAATGTGTCTGTCGATGTGCCTGTCGATGTGTCTGTCAAAGTGTCAATGTGTCTGATGATGTGTCTGTCGATGTGTGTGTCGATGTGTCTGTCAAAGTGTCAATGTGTCTGATGATGTGTCTGTCGATGTTTATGTAGATGTGCCTATCGATGTGCCTGTCGATGTGTATGTTGATGTGTCTGTCAATGAGTCTGTAGATGTGTCTGTAGATGTGTTTGTCGATGTGTCTGTCGACGTGTCTGTCGAAGTGTCTGTCGATGTGTATGTTGGTATATCTGTTATGTGTCTGTCAATGTATCTGTCAATGTGCCTGTCGATGTGTCTGTTGATGTGTTGGTCAACAAGTGTCAGTCAAGGATTGGCCACATAGCCCAGTGACTGGAAGTAAAGTGTAAAACTGTTTGAGACCCAGATATGGTCAATAAAACAATATTATTACTTTTATTACACTCATCATGCTTAAAGCAAAATGTGTCTGTGTGTTCCAGCACAAGGTTTCAACAGGACCCACTGGTTCCTGTGAGAAAATGCAGTATCCCTCCTGGATTGTCTCCCCTGGTCGTTTAGCTCCCCGGGGACCCGTGCCAAAGTGAATTGTTTTTGTTTGCTTGTGTTGTTTTGTGTACAGACATCCTCAGTGCAATACAAGCATGTGTGCCATTGTGTCATGTGTGCCATTGTGTGCATTGCCTCTCCTAGATGCCATTAGTTTGAAACCGATATAGTTTCCCAAGGAAGCAGTGTTTCTTGTGTATGCATTGGGTTTTCCAAGGGCAAAGTTTTTAGTCTGCAACTTGGAAAGTTGTTTGTCTTTATTTTCTTCGTTTTTGAGTAGTCCTACTCACAAATACCCAGATTTATTTATTTTAATATTGTGACACTGGAGGCAAAATGTGAGTATACTCACAACTTTTTGCTGAAACTTTCATCTAACAATCCCATTGTACATAATTTTATTCCAAATGTCTCTCTTGTATGTGTTGTTATTACTTTTTAATCTGCTGGAAATATGTGCTTACTATGGTACTTTGTTGGAACACTGAGTTGGGTTTTGATAAGTAATTACCTCATTTGTGACCCTCCATCCACAAAATGAGTATCAAGTCACCATAGGGTGATTTTCACTTTTAACATTTTCTTATTGTATTTTTTCTGCTGTATTGAATGGTGAAAACCATTTGATTATACAAATATTGGTTGCTGTGTTATATGAACTGAAACACGGTACCCCCAAATTGCACAATTTTGAGAAAACATGGTTTTAAAATTGCTGATGTTGAAAGTGAAATTTTCCTTAACAACCATACATCAATTTTGTTGAAATTTTGATCACTCACATGATGATAATCTGATAATTTGGACATAATTTGGCCACCATATGTTGGTCCACAGGCAGAATCATTAAGTAATTCCACACTACCATCATTATGCTCCCGTCCGACCGGTGGCGCGAGTGTTCATGAAAGCTGCCACCTGATTGACAGTTGGCAGTCATGTGATAAAATGAGCCAATGGCATACAAGGAGAGAAAGGCATGACATATACACCTTCTTTTCTGTATTTTTAATGGGCTGACTCCGACATTCTATCCAGTGAAATTATTCCTTACATAAAGCAGGAAGGCAGCTTATTTTGTCCATGTGCACTCTACAGGTCGACCTTCTGGGATGATGGAGAGACAGGATGCCATTTTTGGAATGCCACTGACAAAAAAATTAGAATAAAATAAAAGGGTTGCTTTGAATAAAAGTATATTTGGGGCACTTAAAGCAAATTTTCCACATTTTTTTTTTGTGAGGGTGTGGAGGAATGGCTGTTGATGCCATATGAAGTGAAATCTCGAAATTGTTAACCCATCACCTCTATAGCAATACTACCCTATACTGAAAAACAGCCTGAGGGGACTTAACGCACATTTTGTGGTGGATGGTCACATTTCTTCCCTTTTTCTTTTCAATGGCATAAACATCATCAACTTGCCTATTTTGCTTTGAATTATGACCCCTAATATTATTCAGGATAGGAAACCAGATCATTATATGATCATTGCATGGGAGAGCAGCTATCCTCCCTTCTGACCTTCACCTACAGTGTTGTGGCACAATGTTTTGTCAAAGTTTCTTAGTACCACTTGAATGTTTCAGTGATAAAAGTGAAATGTTTAGTGTGCCCCATTCCTGCATGAACTTGCTTAATGATTCCTTTTCTGGACAGATTAATGTGAAATTATCACTTCTCAGATTAGCCCCCATCAGAATTTCAATAAACCCAGATTTTTCCCATCCCAGGGATACAACCGTGGCACTGCGCCTTGCATCAGAATGTTCAAAAACCGCCAATCTCTCTGGAAGTCATGTGGATTCCACACATCATATGAAGGCATGGAAAGATTGTGCCTAGCAGCCACAGGGAAAGTAGAGACCATGTTTCATCTATGGCAACAGTCTCATGGTATGCAAGGTTTCAATTTTGAAGGTCCATGATCCAGCAGTCACCTAAATATGAAATATCACCTGTTGCAGGCATAATGGGTGAAATGCTATGTTTCAGCCCCACTCATGTATAGGCCCTTCTGAAGTACCTGTCGATGTGCTTTTTGAAAAGCCAATGCAGGTGTCATGATTGATGTCAGCAACAGTTTTTCCTTTCACCCACTTGTTACCTGTTTAGACAAGGAGATGTGCCATAGAGGATTGTGGAACACTCTATACAAGACAACTCTAACTTGCAGCTGCTGGCAGTTCTACATGTGGATGTCTGGACACGTGTGCCACCGTATTGAAAAACAACTTGTCTTTCCTTAAATAAGCGTGGTTGACCACTTCAGAGTTACTGCCTGGACATCCACAAATGACAGGACACGCAACTGTAGCTACATTTATTAATGGTTTGTCTCCAAAGAGTAAATAGGTCAAACCAGTTAATTGGTCTTTTCTGAAGACAGCAGTTGTTCTACTCCTTTGGTGAACTTCTCTGGCTGGTTGTTGAATCTCAGTAGATACACAGAACAAGTCACTCAACTCGCATAGTTGAAAAATTCCACGTCACTGAATCTCAGCCATTGAAATCTCACTGCCCACGAGAGAATACCTCAGTCACTTGAGTGTTTTCTTCTGATCTTCTCTGTCATTTCTTGTAACCAACTCCTTCTATTGCAGTGTGATGTTGCCCTTTGTCTCGAATCATCTGGAGTTTGAACTTTACAGAGACTCCCATGGAGAAAATTCAGCAACTCTGTTGAACTGGGAGAATTTTATGTTTATGACACAATAGTTTTGGATCTACATTTGCTTCAAGCAAGAGAATAATATGTGCAATGTTCTTCCACATATGTGGATAGGTTTGTCACTGTTAAAATGTATGTTTATTGCCAACCTCTGTTTAGTTGGGGCACAACACATTCCTACATTAAAGCATTATTCAATATTTTTGTTGCTCCACTGTTTGAATTGGATTATTTGAGACATTTGATGTCTACTAAATATTGATGTGATGCTGCATATTTCCCGTGGTTCTAATGTCAAAAACATTGTCAATGATTTTAGTTTTACTGCTATTTGGAAGGAGATAGCAAAAGTACTTTGTCTCGTCTGCTGAATATTTATATGATGCCATATCCTAACATTCCAGCTTCAAAGTCATTGTCTAATAATTCATATTAATGGTTATAGGAGAGATCCAATACATATGACATGTCTACTGAAACTTTACATGATGCCACCATTTCTAGGATACCAGCATCAAAACTGTCTTTTGTTTTAGCTCCTTCACTGTTTCAGAGGAGATATCTGAGGCAGTTGACATTTGAACTGAATGCTATCTGAAGCTGCTATGTCATAGGAATTAGGCCATCTAGTGTTGTATAATGTTTGCAAGCACGAATCAGATTTGATACAGGAAATTTGCCCTGTTTGTCTCATAAACATTTTCTAAGCTTTTGCTTAGATATATGCATTTTTTTACTTTGTTTTGTTTTTCATGTTTCCTCAACCATTGACGGTGCACTGAAGACTTGTGAATGTTGTAGAATAGTTAATCATGATTTATTTATATGTATAAAAAAAGAATTCCGTCATTAATGTAAATGTAATGAAAACTGCAATTGTAATCTTTTCAGAAATACACACATTGTGCACTGTTGCAACTGAACTATGGTAAGCAATTGTTCTTGCTTTATGTGTCATATGCAGTGATGCACTACTGAAAACTTTATGGGATGATTTATACACAGGATAAGAAAATTAGTCTTCAGACACAAGTACTTGATGTTGTGCTGGTGTCATGTTTCCATTAGCCCTACATTTAACTGTTGTGCAATGTTTCCAACTTTCATCACTATACAAGCTTAGCCAAAACTATTGTCAATATCTTGGTCATGTCACATCAGTTACAGAAAATCTGCTTACAATACCATATACTCCATGACTTCGTATTCTGTGGAAAAAGAGTAATCTAGAATTTGTTCAAACATTCAATTCATGAGCCCACCCCCCCACCCCCCACCCCCACCCCCACCCCCAAACCCCCCCTTTTTTAACAACCTTTTTTATCATCCTGCAAGCTATGAAAACTTGCTATTCTTGGACTAGCATTCGGATTTAAAGCATTGTTTTTCATAGATAACTATCATGCTTAAAACTGTCTATTCATATTTCACATTTATTTGCAATCATGACATACCTCTTCCACAAACCTATCCAGAAACTTATTAACAATGTCCACTTTCTTTTAGGAAGAGGTAGTAGTAGTATTGATTCTGGTCAATGCTGTCTTTTGAACATTTGTACATAAATGATAACTCCACTTTCTTCCTTTTGCTTTTGACAATTCAGTCAGTCAGTACAACATGGGCATATTGTTTTCTCATTCCCTGATCTTGTTTTTATGGGGAAAATGGCTTTGTTGCTAGACTTGTGGCCTTCATATTGCACAGAGAAATGGATTTATTATTTTTATTAATATACTGGTGACTTCAAAAGAAGTCAGTGGTCTAAAATGTGGCAGTCTGCAATCAAAGTAATGCTTTACATTGAGTTGAGTTGGCATCTGTTGGGTCTCATGACACATTAAGGTTGATAAAGCAATATGGCATCGCTTCAGTCTGCATAATTATTACGCTGTGTTAAATAAGGTTGTGGTCAGAGTTGCTCAGTCAAGCCACATGGAATGTCTCATGTTTTCTTTTCAGTACATTCCAGAAAAACTTAAATTAATTATGATTTTAATGGGGATGTAGATTCTAATTATTACAAATAGGTAATACAAGTTTTTTTCTTTATGGACACAACAACAGAGTAAGCTGATAACATCATCATCTAGGTCATTCCCATGAGAAAACTTTAATTTTTTTCCTTTTGCTATTTGAAACATGCCTTTTTCAGAGAGCAGTACATTCTGGGTGAGAACTTCAAGCTAAAAATGTACATGATATTTGTAGTTTGAAATGTAGACAACCCTTAATCTGACTTTTGTTAGATTGTAATTATCTACAACTATATCATCTTCACTTTAATGGTATTCAATCCTGCCAACTTCAACTTTTTCCCCCACTATTTGTTTGTGTGTTTGATCAACTGCTGGTTCTGGGGTGTACCATTTCTAGGGATCGAAAAGTTCCAGTCTCTTTTGCAGGTTTCTCCATGCCACATTGTATACAAAATTTCCCAGACATTCACTCTGTGTTCCATACAACGTTGATCAGTGAACTGTGATTAAGTCCAGTTTTTACATTTATTGAATGGAAAATGCATACACTTAACTATGCAGGTTTGAATTTGGTTAATCTAAGCATGATTTCTCACCTTTATTAATTTTACATTCTACTCATATTTGAAAAACTGCACCTATCAAAACCAAACCAGCTAATGAAAAGAAAACAGAGGTCCAGTAATTTCTCTTGTACCTATTGTCTGAAGAGCATGACATGTGTTTTCTTCCATACCACAAGCCTCTGAATCTGACAGCTGACAGCATCTGCTGCTACTGTTCATCTGTACTCCCTTCACCATAGGTGGCTTGATAGTGCTCCCATCATCAGCTGGACCTCATCTGTATCACTGTTGCAACCACTCTTGTGATTATCCTAGGATTAGTTAACCAGGTTGCTTAGTGTTACATTGGGCAGCTTGTAATATACAAATAATCCTGATTTGCATAACTGTTGCCATTAGGTCAATGGCAATAAAGAGTTTGTGTATAAAGTTTTCTTATTGATTGAACAATTTTGAAAATGTTCTTTGATCCAAATGCGCTAATAACAAAGATTTCACTCAAAACCCATGCGTTCAAACTTCATGATGTATCTATCAATCTTTGGAAAACATACAATTTTTGCTGTGTCTCACTTAATGGTAGCAAAACTTATCCCAATTTGCAAATAAATGATGTAGTCAGTTTCTGTGACACATAACACATAGTCTAGCTGTGCTTTCAAAGTGAAAATTTTTCTGTTGCCCCCTTCCCCCAAAGTTTGCAGCCTGTTAGTCTTGTGAACACTGTGATGAGCCAAATAAAACTGTTGTGTACTTGTCCTGCCTCCAGACTTCATACATCAGTGGTGCAGGATGACTGCTTGTACGCTGAGCAGGGTCATTCCCTCACCAGTCTTTAGTCTGTATGTATCAAAGGAGGAAACCTTTTACTAAGACCCAGAGAAGCCATGGCCTTTCTGTTATTCACATGCTTTACTCGTGGCTGTTAGCAAAACACTGAAGTACAAACACATTTAACACTTTTTAAAATTTACCAATAACACCCTCAAAAAGGAGACTGACAAATGGAAATTCATTTTTCCTTTAACCATTTCCGATCACCACATCCCCAGCATTAAGATTTTAAGGAAAGCAAGAAAAAAATCACAGTGTTTAAGGTGGGCTGCTTGAAGAATTTGTTGAATTCTTTTAGGTTTAATGGTAAACAGGTAGGAAACATGGACTTCATAGCCCTGGCTGCCCAGACCCACCAAGTCTCTCTACATGATACCAAAGATCGTGTATATCTTTGACGATACGCAAGAGGCAAATTACTAGGGACATCGTGACTGAATTTGCATTTACTCGGAACTATTCTGTCAGTTTCATGCTTAATTGCCTTGCATAGCCTACAAAGGCTGACAGGCCTTAAAAATCCATCCATCCATCCCTGGCTGCCCAGTTATGATGGCCTCGTGGCACAAAACAGTTGCCGCCTGTCTGTCCTCACTTAACTTCAGTGATCAAAAAGTGAAGATGTGACTGAAGTAAAGGAAAAACTGCAATTACAAGATTGCTTGCCAGGTCCAGACTAAATAATAGGCATGATTAGCTGCTGATCACAGACTTTTTGTCAAGAAATAAACTGCCAAATAATTATGTCCTCATGTCTTGTCATCGCCAAAACCAAGAAGTCTGAGTTAGACATGCCGAGAGTGGTGGAGGCTTACACATAGAGTTCTTCATGGAGCAAAGACCCAGTACATGTAACCCCTGCACTCAAGGAGTGGTCCAGCAGGAACTCTGTGTCACCAGGTGGCCCTGTTGGGACTGAATTTAGAATAGGTTGTAGGACTGCACATCTTTAACAGTGAGAGGACAAGAAACTTCATGAGAAGCGAGATGACTGACGGTCCTCAGAGGAAGAACTCCGCATCTTTAAGTGTTTCGACCCTGTCTTCCTGACACTCTCCGGGGGGTGGGCCACACCTGGGTCATAGTCCCAGGTGCCCGTCAGTCGTCAGACACACTGTGCGATGGTCTGCCTCGCCTTAGCGCAGGCTGAGAATATGGAAAAAAGGAAGCCCCTCCACCTAACATGTCCGTTATACTGCGTGGATTGTCTCCTGGTTGCCTTATGAATGATGTTTCATGGCCTATCAACCTTTGTAGGCTATGTAAGGACATTGATCAAGCAAATGTCTAGAGCTGGTTCAAGCAAGTAATGATTTCCCCAGTCATTTTACTCTTGTGGATCACATTGGGAGACATGGCGGATATAATCTCATCTTCATCCTACAGGGCATTCGAGTATCAGAAAATGTCAAGTTCAGTTTATAATCGGATGACTGCGAAGCAGTTTCATGTTTGCAGACATTGTTTCCAAGGCGACATGGTGTTGTTAGCCTATTGACAGACTGGGTGGATGAAGGGATGTTGAACATAAGGGGATTTATGAGACTAGTCCAAGTATCAAACGGAACAATCCTCACCCAACATATGGTCTCAGTATTACAGAACAATATACTCTGTTGGCTTCAAAGAATTTGATACAGAGAGGAAGTTGCACACATACATTCATCAAACACAAATAAGCATACATATATGCATGTGTTGTGATTGTAACGCAATCGGTTTGTTTATATCAGCCTCTCCGCTAAATCGGTTCCCTGGTCACGTGGTTGAGTCAGGCTAAATTTGTCTTACTGTGTCACGTGACGTCATTCGTGAAGCTTCGCGGCAGTGGAGTAGATCGTACGCTTTTCTGGAAGTGTCTAGAACCTGTGTTGAGGGTATATAAGCCCGACAGACACACACGAGAGGGCAGATACGACAGAGTTAAGGTGAGAGCTTAACTACAGGATAAACGAGTCCTCCTTAGTAAGGAGTGAGTTCTCTGCGGCACTTCGCATAGAGTGAAGTTGCTACGACGACATTGTTTACTGTCACGGCTTTGTATCGACCAGTGCGTGAATAAAGTTTATCGAAAACGACCACCAGCGTTTGTGAACTTTGACATCACGGCGCAAGCTAGGAGAACCCCCATACAACAAGATATTGCAAGAGAAGAGCGCGACACAGGCAAAACAGGAAAACGGCATGTAAATGTTCACAAGATA
>JAWQFJ010000338.1:117500-125000 GCA_034096865.1 Theodoxus fluviatilis
TATCAACAAGGACGATGATTCGGCCTATATCCAGGAAGTAAACAACCGCGATCGTCTCCTGGAGTGATGCAAACTACCCGGAATTGAACCCAAAGAAGACAAAGGAAATGTTCATTGACTTCAGAAAAAACTCGACGATCCAGCCCCCCTAACCATCAAGGGTGATAGGATCGAAGTGGTGTCATCATATAGGTATTTTGGAGTTACACATGACCATCACTTAAAATGGACAGAAAACATATTTATAATTCAGAAGAAAGCAAATCAAAGACTAAATTTCCTTAGAAAATTAAAATACTTCCGAGTGGAGAAGAGTAGCTAGCCTCGAACTATTCTACAAGTCTTTTGTACAGTCCACCAATTCTTACTGCTTGACATGCATCTTTGGTAATCTGACTGCCAAGAAAAAGAAACAGATCAACAGATTCATCAAATGTGCAGCCAAGATAGTAGGAAAGCCACTTCCTGAGATTGACGAACTTGGCGCGGAGGCTGTCTCAGCAAAGACACTCTCAATTCTGACAGACTCAACCCACCCACTACATGAGAAATATATTCGAGCAAAACCAGGTGTTCGATTCATTTCACTCAAAGCACGAACTTCAAGATTGAAGGACTCGGTTGTGCCCATGTCCATCCGTGACTAAAACTGTCGTGCGCACTGAGTACTACTAGTACTAGTACTAGTCTCGAGTGAGCTTGAGTATTAGAGGTCGAGAGGTACAGGGTGGGGTGGGGGGTGGTTACAAGAGCATAAGAATGTAAGACGATGAGAGGTCGGGCGGGTGTGGTTGCATTTGTGTGTGTGTGTGTGTGTGTGTGTGTGTGTGTGTGTGTGTGTGTGTGTGTGTGTGTGTGTGAGTGTGTATGTGTATGTGTACACGAGCATAAGAATGACAGGAAATAAAGTGGTCGGTTGTGGTGCGTGGGTGCTTGGAATCTATGAGGTGAGAGGGAAGAAGAAGGGTGTTTGATAACCAAGGGGTGGGGGAAATGGGGTATTTGAGTGGGGGGGGGGGGGGGGAGGGAGGGAGGGAGGGAGGGAGGGAGGGAGGGAGGAGAGAGAGAGAGAGAGAGAGAGAGAGAGAGAGAGAGAGAGAGAGAGAGAGAGAGAGAGAGAGAGAGACTAACGCGAAAGAGAGTCTCACCTATTTTATTATTTGTACATGTACTTTTTGAAACTGTGTATATGTCACAGTAGAAATGGCAATTTAGTAGGATTTGCAATCCTACTAGGAAGAATGGAAATTTCCATTCCTACTAGTAAGAATGGCAATTGCCATTCCTACTGGCGTTTTATCAGTAGAAATTGAAATTTCCATTTCTACTAGTAGGAATGGAAACTTTCCATTCTTACTAACCCAGTAGAAACAACAATTCAGTAGAAATTGAAATTCTCCATTCAGAAGAGTGTCTCGTGCCAACTCGAATTAACAGTTATGAGGTAACATTAGGTGATCTGTGTCGTGCCATTATGAACTGTGTGCAATGAAAAAATGTTTGTTATGGTTGATTTAGGAGAGAGAAAAAGTTGACATATTAAAAAAAGTATTCTCATTTGACATATTTGATTGTCTTGCGGCTTTGTTCTTGTCTTTGATTTAAAGCAGTCATTCAGATATAAAACAACACACATTTTGTGTGTACACACAGCGTATCAATCAGATGACACTCTCTTTATTAATAAAGCTAAAGGTATCAGCATAAAGAAGATGAACTCAAAATCAATAAACAAATAATAAGCAGTCCCATCTCATCACAAAATACTTCCACAATCATCACAGACAGGCATACTTCCACATTCACTGGCATTCTTCTACAATCACTGGCACACTTCCACAACCATCACAGACACTGGCATACTTCCACAATCAGCTCTCTACATTTTTGCACTGTGTGCCTTTTTAAAATCAATAAACAAATAATAAGCAGTCCCATTTCATCACAACATACTTCCACAATCATCACAGACAGGCATACTTCCACATTCGCTGGCATACTTCTACAATCACTGGCACACTTCCACAACCATCACAGACACTGGCATACTTCCACAATCAGCTCTCTACATTTTTGCACTGTGTTGCCTTTTCAAAATCAATAAACAAATAATAAGCAGTCCCATCTCATCACAACATACTTCACACAATCATCACAGACAGGCATACTTCCACATTCACTGGCATACTTCTACAATCACTGGCACACTTCCACAACCATCACAGACACTGGCATACTTCCACAATCAGCTCTCTACATTTTTGCACTGTGTGCCCTTTGGGTGACACTTGGTACAACAGGAGAGTTTCGCGCCTTTGCATGGACATCTTTTCGTTTGACAAGCTCCCTTGCATTGGCAAACTGTCCTTGCCACGGGTTTGTTCTGCCATCTTGTTGATGCTCGGGATGCCTGAATTAAGGTCACTTCTGGGAGATCATGTGGATCAACATCGTTCAGAGGTGGAAATACGATGCTGTTCATGTCTACGAGTTCCTCTCCATGGAACCAGTTTTTGATAATGCCTGCAGGACAGTACACTTTATACATGACGGAATCACCAGATTCCTTTGTGTCTGAAATCTTGCATGTTAGCAAGCGAACATCTGTGTTTGTCCTATCTGCGCTGTGAATTCTCACACCGACAGTGCAGCCTCTTGAGAAAGATTTTGTGATTTGTTTCACTTTCTTTTGGTATCTAGTCTCCTGCCGCCTAGCTGCTTTCAGGTAGTTTTTTCTTGCCTCTAGTCGCCCTTCTCTATGCAAAGAACCAGCATCTTCATTTTCCACTATGGCACTCTTTTTCCAGAGGACAATCTGACCAACTTCAAAAGGTTCTTTTATGGGATTTGCCTCGGTTGGAACAAAAGTGGAAAGAAATACTTCGTCAACTGACACAGCAACATGAGAACGTGGATCAACTTTCACACCATGCACATATTCTCTGTTTATGTGTTCTGTCCCAGCACCAACAATTTGATTGTCAAATAGAAGCAAGCATTCTTTCCCCCTCTTTAGGCCTGCTGTGCTCGTGCCAGAAGTACCAGAGCGTGGAGAATGCACCGAGTTTTCGAGGGTGTAAACCAGATCAGTTGACCATAGACTGGAAACATCTGACTGTGAACCAGCCTGTGCTCCACTGCTGCCGTCCTCTACATCCTGCCCAACTGTTCTGTCCGTTGGCTGCATCACGGAACCATCACCAGGCTGGATCACGGAACCATCACCAGGCTGCACCACGGAATCATCACCAGGCTGCATCACGGAACCATCACCAGGCTGCATCACGGAACCATCACCAGGCTGCACCACGGAACCATCACCAGGCTGCACCACGGAACCATCACCAAGCTGCACCACAGAACTATCACCAGGCTGCAACACGGAACCATCACCAGGGTGCATCATGGAACCATTACCAGGCTGCATCACGGAACCATCACCAGGCTGGATCACGGAACCATCACCAGGCTGCATCACGGAACCATCACCAGGCTGCACCACAGAACCATCACCAGGCTGCATCACGGAACCGTCACCGTCGACTGTGCCGTCGACTGGCTGCACGCCCGCTGCTTCTTCACCGGGCTGCTGGGAGGAATTCAACCTTTTAACAAACTCCTCTGGCACCCACTGGAAGCCGTTATCCAGCCTACTCCGGAAATCAATCAGATCTATCTGGACACGGAGCAGAAAGCACAAGTTAATCATAGGCTTTCCCGATGGCAACAGCTTCGCCACCTGGCGTTGTGCACAACTTGTACACGTTTTCAAGAACACGTCGATTGCTCCATGCTTCACACAGGCGTAGTTCTCCTTGACCTCGGTCCATGTTTTATCCCGTCCCCCGTGGCCCACACGAGCATGGCATCTGGCTATGGTGCTGAACAGCTCATCTTTTGTCACCAATGGGCACTTTGTCTTGACGCAAAACACAATGTCCTTGGAACCTACGCGCTGCAGCTTGAACTGCTTCTGACAGCGGAATTTGAAGTATGCTCCATCGCTGCACTTGCTTCCTTTTCCCATGGAAAGGGCATTCTCAATCTTGTTGTATCTCTCCTGGCTAAACACGAAATTGTCTTTTTTCGCTGCTGCAAGACTGCTGATATGGTCTTCCAAAAGGGTGTAAAATTTCTGTCTCTGTCCTTCATCCTCCATGGTTGACTTTGTCCCTATCAAATTTCAGACTGAAGTGTTCTTGGTTCAATGTGTAGAGCTGTTTTTAATTTTTTAGGAGCAGTGTTCAAATATGCAGCCAGTATTCAGTGCATTTATTATAAGAGTCAATCAGATTTGTGTTCACCAAGTAGAAATAACTGCTATAATGTCTCATAAAAAGTGTTCACATGATCACAGTCAATGCGCAAATCCATGTTCTGGTTACAAACCGAACAGATGTTCAATAAGTGAAACATGAGTACAAATCCAAACTTCGATTTCAATTTCTACTGAATTGTTGTTTCTACTGGGTTAGTAAGAATGGAAAGTTTCCATTCCTACTAGTAGAAATGGAAATTTCAATTTCTACTGATAAAACACCAGTAGGAATGGCAATTGCCATTCTTACTAGTAGGAATGGAAATTTCCATTCTTCCTAGTAGGATTGCAAATCCTACTAAATTGCCAATTCTACTGTGACATATACATTATTTATCTTTATGTATTTTAGAGATCACGAGCTGTAATTGTACCAACGAATTTCCACATCTGGATAATAAAGGTTGTCTGTCTGTCCGTCTGTCTGTCTGTCTGTCTGTCTGTCTGTCTGTCTGTCTGTCTGTCTGTCTGTCTGTCTGTCTGTCTGTCTGTCTGTCTGTCTGTCTGTCTGTCTGTCTGTCTGTGTGTCTGTCTGTCTGTGTGTCTGTCTGTCTGTCTGTTTGTGTGTCTGTCTGTCTGTGTGTCTGTCTGTCTGTGTGTCTGTCTGTCTGTCTGTGTGTCTGTCTGTGTGTCTGTCTGTCTGTGTGTCTGTCTGTCTGTCTGTCTGTCTGTCTGTCTGTCTGTCTGTCTGTCTGTCTGTCTGATAACTAAATTCTCTGAATTTAGTCTGAATTACAATGTACTACCCTCCAGGAAAGAACTGGGTAGATATATCTAGGCAGATACTATATTTCGGGGATGGTGATTAGTTAGAAATGATGGAGGGGGGAGGGGGTAAATGGGGGGTGGGGGGTGGAGGCGGCAAGATGGTAGGAGAGAAGTAGGAGAGATCGTACATAGATAGCAAAAGGTCATCATGCTGAGGGGAGAGGTTTTCTGGCTGCTGCCCTTTCCCAGTCCAGTTCACTCAGTCAGGACTTGTGGACTAAAGCAACAGTGACCCCGAACCCACACACCCCTTCCCTACAAGCCTTATTCCTCCACCCCCAAGCTCGAACCCTCTCTATCTCTTCCCCCCCCACCCCTCACCCTCTTGATTTACTCAATACTGTTCTCCCTGGTGGAAAATATCTTCTAATCAATAGAGCCAGTTGCTTTGGACCTTGGCTCCTCACAGTCCAGCCTCAGTGTCTCTCTGACTGTGTTTCTGGTGGGCATTTAACCAGGGAGATGCCAGAGCTGCTGCGTTCCTGGAAGGGCAGCACCTGCTTAATTTTGCCAGAGTATGCAGAGAGGAAGAAGGAGGGAAAAACAATGAGGTCAGAGTGGGGGTTGAGTGGGAATTCGCACTTATGGAGGAAATGCCTGCTTACTTCCTTGACATTTAGTGAGAGGCAGAGGCTGCTGACTTGAAAGGGATTTGTTAATGTCACAATGTAACAAAAACATGGGTCAGATGTTTTCTGACGAGTACAAACACAGTTTTGCAGAGGCTGTGTTGCCCTGCTCTGCTGTTCCTGTTATCATATGTTACTTTTTGTCACAAAAGCTGCATACTAACCCACTGGAGAAGGGAGACTGACTGCCCAGGTCATGGTTGTTTCTCGCGACAATCTCCTAAGCATGTGTGTGGTGGTTTTTTTGTTCTTCTTTGAAGTAAGAACACATTCATGGAATGTCCTGGTTGCAGAAATCATGATATAATAGGTTGAATTCACCAAGGCCTGTGAATAAACTCTCTTCAACTAAACTTACCTTTTCAAAGAAAATAAATTTTCATTTTACTTTCATGCTAGTTTAGAAATAATATTTATAAACCAAATGTAGAATTTTTTTGGCTTTGTATTCTAGGTCAGGAATAGAGACATAGGGGTAAACACTTGAAGACAGGGGGCTCTTCCTCTGAAGACCATCAGTTGTCTAGCTTCTTTTGAAGTTCTTGTCTTATAGCCTTGAACTATTTAATATATCTACTCCCAGTTTAAATAGAACAGTGTGTAGTTGAGAAGTTCAGACACTCGTCCATTCTAGTGTGCAGCCATGAAGCAGTGTCATAAACAGGCAATGAATCAGATACACGGCTGTAAGGCAGTCGCTGATCCCTAAGTTAGAAGGGTATTCCCTGCTTATTTCAGATATTAATGTTACAGTATAGTCAAA
Organism: Theodoxus fluviatilis; assembly: GCA_034096865.1. Lineage (NCBI taxonomy): Eukaryota > Metazoa > Mollusca > Gastropoda > Cycloneritida > Neritidae > Theodoxus > Theodoxus fluviatilis. The sequence continues at coordinate 123,979 of JAWQFJ010000338.1, forward strand.
CTATATCTAAAAGGTCAAGAATAGTGTGTACATCTCATGTGTAGTAAATTTACATATTGTGTAAATATATATCAATGAATGTGCTTTTTGTGCATGCCTGATAACATTTTTTTAAAGTAGAGAGGTATTTTTCAAATAGCCCATTTCCAAAGAGTAGTTACGTTACAAAGAGACACCCATGGATTAACATTCATTGCTCATGTTAGAGGATTTGGCAGATCATGTACTAGTTGACCACTGGAATTTCCATTTCCATCCTATTTGGCAATAGGTTTTGTATGTGCATACACACATGCACATACAGACTCTCTCTCTCTCTCTCTCTCTCTCTCTCTCTCTCTCTCTCTCTCTCTCTCTCTCTCTCTCTCTCTCTCTCTCTCTCTCTCACAGACACACACACACACACACACACACACACACACACACCATGCACTCACGCACGCACACACACACGCACACTCATTCACACTCACTCACTCACTCGAGCACTCACTCACTCGATCACTCACTCACTTGATCACTCACTCACTCGATCACTCACTCACTCGATCACTCGATCACTCACTCACTTGATCACTCACTCGATCACACTCACTCGATCACTCAATCACTCGATCACTCACTCACTCGATCACTCACTCACTCGATCACTCACTCACTCGATCACTCACTCACTCACTCACTCACTCACTCACTCACTCACTCACTCACTCACTCACTCACTCACTCACTCACTCACTCACTCACTCACTCACTCACTCACTCATAAAAATTACAAGAACAACATTTTTTTCATACTATGATAGGAGAGAATCGCAGCCAAACAAATATGGCAAGGCCAGCGACTCATTCAACCAGCAGGCGATCTTGAAACAATAGCAACCAGTCACCCTGGGGACTGGAATGGTACATGTATCAAGGAAAAGTTATAGAGTGGGGCAAGGGGGCAGAGGAGGGAGGAAGGGGAAGGGTTGAGGATAAAAAAGGAGGGAGGGGCTGAGACAGGGGTGTGAAGAGGGGTT
>JAWQFJ010000338.1:135000-137139 GCA_034096865.1 Theodoxus fluviatilis
AGAATAGAGCTTTGGCCATCCTGCCCCTTCCCATGTAAGAATAGAGCTTTGACCATCCTGCCCCTAACCATTTAAGAATAGAGCTTTGACCATCCTGCCCCTTCCCATGTAAGGATAGAGCTTTGACCATACTGTCCCTTCCCATGTAAGAATAGAGCTTTGGCCATCCTGCCCCTTCCCATGTAAGAATAGAGCTCTGACCATCCTGCCCCTTCCCATGTAAGAATAGAGCTTTGGCCATCCTGCCCCTTCCCATGTAAGAATAGAGCTTTGGCCATCCTGCCCCTTCCCATGTAAGAATAGAGCTTTGACCATCCTGCCCCTAACCATGTAAGAATAGAGCTTTGGCCATCCTGCCCCTTCCCATGTAAGAATAGAGATTTGACCATCCTGCCCCTAACCATGTAAGAATAGAGCTTTGGCCATCCTGCCCCTTCCCATGTAAGAATAGAGCTTTGGCCATCCTGCCCCTTCCTATGTAAGAATAGAGCTTTGGCCATCCTGCCCCTTCCCATGTAAGAATAGAGCTTTGGCCATCCTGCCCCTTCCCATGTAAGAATAGAGCTTTGGCCATCCTGCCCCTTCCCATGTAAGAATAGAGCTTTGGCCATCCTGCCCCTTCCCATGTAAGAATAGAGCTTTGACCATCCTGCCCCTTCCCATGTAAGAATAGAGCTTTGGCCATCCTGCCCCTTCCCATGTAAGAATAGAGCTTTGACCATCCTGCCCCTTCCCATGTAAGAATAGAGCTTTGGCCATCCTGCCCCTTCCCATGTAAGAATAGAGATTTGACCATCCTGCCCCTAACCATGTAAGAATAAAGCTTTGGCCATCCTGCCCCTAACCATGTAAGGATAGAGCTTTGGCCATCCTGCCCCTAACCATGTAAGAATAGAGCTTTGGCCATCCTGCCCCTAACCATGTAAGAATAGAGCTTTGGCCATCCTGCCCCTAACCATGTAAGAATAGAGCTTTGGCCATCCTGCCCCTTACCATGTAAGAATAGAGCGTAGACCATCCTGCCCCTAACCATGTAAGAATAGAGCTTTGGCCATCCTGCCCTAACCATGTAAGGCATATATATGTACACACCTCAAAAGAAAGGACAAGGGAAAACCCTGTGAATTAAATAATTTAATGAAACAATATCGAAATAACCAAATGTAAAATAAATCAAAATTATAATACACGTACACACATACACAAAAGGTGTTGGCCCACGGCTTAAAGCCTTCCGAGACACGAAAAACGAAATTAATTTAAACCAAAAATAAACCAAAAGCAGGAGACAAGATAATAATAGTACTCATATGTACGAAGAAGAGGAAGAAGAAATAATAATAATACAAAAAGAAGATAATATTTACATGGTGTATGAACCCGTGGGGACCAGTGCGAGGAAAGGTGCTACCCCTCCGGGTTCATCCTGTCGAGTGAGTGAGGGAGGTAAGGAGGTGAGTACTACTCATTGTAGCCACGTCCCACATGCAGCACGGAGATGGGGTGGTGGCGGGAGGTGGTGGCGGGGTGGGGGGATATCCCCGGCGTCCGGGTGCACCCAGTGACGTCACAGTGGCCTGGAGCAGTGAGGGGGCGGGGCAGGCGGGATGGTTCAATGCCCCAGGAAGCTGAGATCACGGTTCATTCCTTGCGGCTCCAGTGTGCCCATCTCGAAGATCAGGCGCTGTTCGAAAGCTTTTCGATGGGCACTAGACTGGAACCGCCTGACGATGGTAACCCTCAGGTCCGTGGGGCTGTGGTCGCCACTGAGGAAGTGGAGGGGCACTGGACGGTCAGTTCTGGCGTTGGAGATGTCACTTCTGTGTCCACGAAACCGGGCATGGAGGGCTTGTCCTGTCTCCCCTATGTAGATGGCTCCGCATCGTTGGCATACGATTGCATAAACAACATTGTTGGATGCGCAAGTGAAGCCCTCTTGTATATGGATGGTTTTCCTAGGTCCCCGAATCTGGTCCGTGCACAAGGTCACATCTCTCGTTTTGCAGCGGCGATCGGGGCAAGGTTTGGTACCCGTCCACTCGCTTGGTGCAGCTGGAAGCAGAGCGCTGTGGACTAAAGTATCCCTCAGGCTTCTGTCTCTCCGGTAGCAGGTGAGGGGAGGGCGTTGGAAGAGCTCCT
>JAWQFJ010000338.1:137161-162161 GCA_034096865.1 Theodoxus fluviatilis
TTGCGAGGGTTTGAGACCTGGTCGTACGCTACATCATTACTCAATGTGTCTAACGGCTGTTGGATCCGTTATCGGACGTTACCGTTGGCTGTTCAAAACGGATGTCCCCAGAAAGTAGTTGTCCTCCTCCTGTCAACACCTTCTCCAATGGATTAATATTATCGACCTGAAGTTTACCCAGGTTGATCCTACAATTGGACGAAAAGTTTTCATCTTGGAAAATTCCGCTGGGATGATGAGTAATACCCATCCTGGTGAAGGAAGTGATTACACTGTAGTATACTAAATCTTGTGATTGTGCATCAATTGGATTACCCATCTTTCATTCCCATTTTCCCTTTCTCCCGTTTCATCGGACATGATTCCACCCTGGATATATGAGTGTAGGTGAACTGTCGTCAGATGAAAACATCGAAACCGTTAAGTAAGTAAATTAGTCTCCTGGTCTGGCAGAGCATATTATTATTGGGGTTTGGTATTTAGAAAACATTATTCCTAGATCTTTTTCATAACATTTATAGATTTGTTAATGAATGTAAATTAAACATTTTTAATTCGCAGTAATGTTTCCATTCTCTCATTTCATACTTATTCCATGCTTTGTGTGAATGAGAGAATGAAAGTGTGCGAGAAGCTCTATTGTTGTATTCCCTAGACAGAAAACAAGCCAAGTTTTAAATACAATTTTAGAGTGTAAAAAGGCGTCTCGTCACACTTGTCATTGTGAACCTTTTCTTCCTGCTCTGTCATTACTTTTGTGAAAGAATTTGCTGCAGGCTAATAGTATTCGGTAAAGAGAAGTTTACAGGAATTCCTTATCATGAGAATAAACAAAACCTCAGTTTATCTTTGAGAAATATTGAATCATCCTTTAAATAACTTCAACATTGCCTTTTTAAACACCTTTCTCTTTACTTTAGTTACATTGTAGTTGCTTTTGTTGTTAGTTTGCTTGCTTTACTCCAACAACATTCCAAGACCTGTGTTTGTGGTTACAGTAAGAAACTCTTCCACCACTTCAAGAAGGACAAGGAGGAGCACGAAATGATGATGTCAGATGCTGCAGTTCTCCATGACAACTTCCACCACCCCAGGAAGCCGCACCGTCGCATTGACGCAACACCCTCCCTGCATCTCAACGTGCATAGCATGCCTCTCCCTGGCCATCCTGCCCCTAACCATGTAAGAATAGAGCTTTGGCCATCCCACCCCTTCCCATGTAAGAATAGAGCTTTGACCATCCCACCCCTTCCCATGTAAGAATAGAGCTTTGGCCATCCTGCCCCTTCCCATGTAAGAATAGAGCTTTTGCCATCCTGCCCCTTCCCATGTAAGAATAGAGCTTTTGCCATCCCACCCCTTCCCATGTAAGAATAGAGCTTTGGCCATCCTGCCCCTTCCCATGTAAGAATAGAGCTTTTGCCATCCTGCTCCTAACCATGTAAGGATAGAGCTTTGACCATCCTGCCCCTTCCCATGTAAGAATAGAGCTTTGGCCATCCTGTCCCTTCCCATGTAAGAATAGAGCTCTGACCATCCTGCCCCTTCCCATGTACGAATAGAGCTTTGGCCATCCTGCCCCTTCCTATGTAAGAATAGAGCTTTAGCCATCCTGCCCCTTCCCATGTAAGAATAGAGCTTTGGCCATCCTGCCCCTTCCCATGTAAGAATAGAGCTTTGGCCATCCTGCCCCTAACCATGTAAGGATAGAGCTTTGGCCATCCTGCCCCTTCCCATGTAAGAATAGAACTTTGGCCATCCTGCCCCTAACCATGTAAGAATAGAGCTTTGGCCATCCTGCCCCTAACCATGTAAGGATAGAGCTTTGGCCATCCTGCCCCTTCCCATGTAAGAATAGAGCTTTGGCCATCCTGCCCCTTCCCATGTAAGAATAGAGCTTTGGCCATCCTGCCCCTAACCATGTAAGAATAGAGCTTTGGCCATCCTGCCCCTAAGCATGTAAGAATAGAGCTTTGGCCATCCTGCCCCTTCCCATGTAAGAATAGAGCTTTGACCATCCTGCCCCTAAGCATGTAAGGATAGAGCTTTGGCCATCCTGCCCCTAACCATGTAAGAATAGAGCTTTGGCCATCCCACCCCTTCCCATGTAAGAATAGAGCTTTGGCCATCCTGCCCCTTCCCATGTAAGAATAGAGCTTTGGCCATCCTGCCCCTAAGCATGTAAGAATAGAACTTTTGCCATCCTGCCCCTTCCCATGTAAGAATAGAGCTTTGGCCATCCTGCCCCTTCCCATGTAAGAATAGAGCTTTGACCATCCTGCCCCTAACCATTTAAGAATAGAGCTTTGACCATCCTGCCCCTTCCCATGTAAGGATAGAGCTTTGACCATACTGTCCCTTCCCATGTAAGAATAGAGCTTTGGCCATCCTGCCCCTAACCATGTAAGGATAGAGCTTTGGCCATCCTGCCCCTAACCATGTAAGAATAAAGCTTTGGCCATCCTGCCCCTAACCATGTAAGGATAGAGCTTTGACCATCCTGCCCCTAACCATGTAAGAATAGAGCTTTGGCCATCCTGCCCCTTCCCATGTAAGAATAGAGATTTGGCCATCCTGCCCCTTCCCATGTAAGAATAGAGCTTTTGCCATCCTGCCCCTTCCCATGTAAGAATAGAGCTTTGGCCATCCTGCCCCTTCCCATGTAAGAATAGAGCTTTGGCCATCCTGCCCCTTCCCATGTAAGAATAGAGCTTTAGCCATCCTGCCCCTTCCCATGTAAGAATAGAGCTTTGGCCATCCTGCCCCTTCCCATGTAAGAATAGAGCTTTGGCCATCCTGCCCCTAACCATGTAAGGATAGAGCTTTGACCATCCTGCCCCTAACCATGTAAGAATAGAGCTTTGGCCATCCTGCCCCTAACCATGTAAGGATAGAGCTTTGGCCATCCTGCCCCTAAGCATGTAAGAATAGAGCTTTGGCCATCCTGCCCCTTCCCATGTAAGAATAGAGCTCTGACCATCCTGCCCCTTCCCATGTAAGAATAGAGCTCTGACCATCCTGCCCCTAACCATGTAAGAATAGAGCTTTGGCCATCCTGCCCCTAACCATGTAAGAATAGAGCTTTGACCATCCTGCCCCTTCCCATGTAAGAATAGAGCTTTGGCCATCCTGCCCCTTCCCATGTAAGAATAGAGCTTTGGCCATCCTGCCCCTTCCTATGTAAGAATAGAGCTTTGGCCATCCTGCCCCTTCCCATGTAAGAATAGAGCTTTGGCCATCCTGCCCCTTCCTATGTAAGAATAGAGCTTTGGCCATCCTGCCCCTTCCTATGTAAGAATAGAGCTCTGACCATCCTGCCCCTTCCCATGTAAGAATAGAGCTCTGACCATCCTGCCCCTTCCCATGTAAGAATAGAGCTCTGACCATCCTGCCCCTTCCCATGTAAGAATAGAGCTCTGACCATCCTGCCCCTAACCATGTAAGAATAAAGCTTTGGCCATCCTGCCCCTAACCATGTAAGGATAGAGCTTTGACCATCCTGCCCCTTCCCATGTAAGAATAGAGCTTTGGCCATCCTGCCCCTTCCCTTGTAAGAATAGAGCTTTGGCCATCCTGCCCCTTCCTATGTAAGAATAGAGCTTTGGCCATCCTGCCCCTTCCCATGTAAGAATAGAGCTTTGGCCATCCTGCCCCTTCCTATGTAAGAATAGAGCTTTGGCCATCCTGCCCCTTCCTATGTAAGAATAGAGCTCTGACCATCCTGCCCCTTCCCATGTAAGAATAGAGCTCTGACCATCCTGCCCCTTCCTATGTAAGAATAGAGCTCTGACCATCCTGCCCCTTCCCATGTAAGAATAGAGCTCTGACCATCCTGCCCCTTCCTATGTAAGAATAGAGCTCTGACCATCCTGCCCCTTCCCATGTAAGAATAGAGCTCTGACCATCCTGCCCCTTCCTATGTAAGAATAGAGCTCTGACCATCCTGCCCCTTCCCTTGTAAGGAACGAGATTTGTGCAGGTGGTGCTGGGTCTCTAGTGCAGTGGTTAGAGCACTTGCCCCGAGTCAATTGGGAACAATAGTATCGGTGTTCAAAGCTGCAAGGATTCCATAGTTGCATCCTCATGGAAGATGCTTAATTCTCATTGCCTCTCCCCACCCAGGAGTAAACCTGGGTACCTGTGAGGGCAATTTTGGGACACTGTAGCTTGATTAGCCCTGGCTGTAAGCCAGGTTTGACCACTCCACAGGGTTTGCAGATGGTGCTGGTACCTGACAAAGGTTTTCTATTTGTTGCTATGTTTAATGGCAGATTCCTGTAAAGGACTGGTCAAGTGATTCACTGATCTGGAGGTGCAGTGTGAAGCAGATGGAGGCCTAGATATGGGTAGTAAGTCGCTACATAACCAATACCTTTACCTTCTTTTATGCAGACCCTTGTGGAATGCTTGATTCTTTTTCTCATGGTAACAGTTGTGTCTTGTGGAACTTGAACACTTCAATGACACAGTTTGTTTTTATGTTCCCATGTCATTCCTGTTCAACTGCCTTTCATTCTGCCCCTCCCACCCCAAACTCCACCCCCCCACCTCCACCCCACCCCACCCCACCCCCCTCTTTTTCTTTCTATCAGTCCCTCCCTCTTTCCCTCCCCCTCCCCCTCTCCCTCCCTCCCTCCCTCCCTTCCCCCCCCCCCCTCCCTCCTCCCCTCCCTACCTCCTTCACTCCCCCCCTTGCTCCCCCTCCCTCCCTCCCTCCCTCCCTCCCTACCTCCTTCACTCCCCCCCTTGCTCCCCCTCCCTCTCTCCCTCCCTCCCTCCCTCCCTCCCTCCCTCCCTCCCTCCCTCCCTCCCCCCCTCCCCCCTCCCCCCTCCCTACATCTGTCTCTCTCTCTCTCTCTCTCTCTCTCTCTCTCTCTCTCTCTCTCTCTCTCTCTCTCTCTCTCTCTCTCTCATGATGTTTATGTCTCTGATTTCAGAACAACATTCTGAAGACTTCCCATCACAAGCATGCAACGCATTCCTCTGATCTGCCCAGAGATAAAGGTTGGTTTGCTGGATGCTGGATTCAGTGTACGTCATGAGCAGAGATGGCGGGAAAATGTATGTTCAGTAGTAGTCATATTTGTGGTAATGGCAGTGGCAGTGGTAATGGTAGCAGATGATAGTAATAGTAGTAGTAGTAGTAGTAGTAGTAGTAGTAGTAGTAGTAGTAGTAGTAGTAGTAGTGTGATAAGGTGTACCTATCACTAAATGTATTGCACATCTACTGTGTTCATCCTCTATGAAATATCGTTGCTTGTATCTCTACTCCCACCCCCCATCCTGTGTGTCAGACCTCTCTCCAACACACCCCATTACACACACACCCACCCCCCACCCTAATTCTGTGTGCAATGCAAGCTGACCAGCTGACCACTCTGCGACCCCTCCTCCACTGTGGTCTGATAGTTGATGCAGCTGCCCCTGTCAGCCAGTCAGCGTGACTAGAGGCTAGTGAACCGTTCCCCCACTCTGGCATCCAAATTCTAACATTTTGACTATAAATCTTATGTTACCCTCACATACGACATCTACTTGTGACGGCATATGATTCATTCGATAGACTTTGTTATGCTGAATGAGGCAACATTTGTAAGAAGTAATTTCAAAGCAAGTTAAATTGTCTCTCTTTTCTGCCAAATTGAAGCACGAACCCAGGTCACAGGATTAAGATTTGAGAAACAATCCGCACCCTGGCTCCTGTGAGGTCTGCGCATCCGCTTGTTAAGGGGGAAACGCATGCAAGCCAGAGAGACGACACAGACAAGAGAGATCACTGCCACCACAGTCTTGGGTCGGTCTAGCCCACTGCCATTCGGTCTCAGACCAGGCAGGAACCCCTGTAACCATGGGTTAATACAGTTGTGGAAAGCAGCTACAACTTGTCTCATTCCTGAGCCCTTCTAAAAGGTAAAGGTAAAGGTGTGGTTTTATATAGTGACTTACACCCTTTGTCTGGGTCTCAAACCGCTTTACACTTGAACCTTGCCATCGACTTCACAGTAGTAGTAGTAGCACTAGCCTATTCTCTTCATCCTTGCAGTGTGCACCCCAGAACGTCTGGAACAGATGCCACAGCGTCTGTCTGTCTGGTTCCGCGAGCTGCAGAAGCTGGCCACCCCCCACCACAGCCACCACCGCCAGCACCGCCACCTCTCTGTCAAGAAGGAGCTGCGGGAACACCATGGTGAGGACTCCATGAATTGATGATATGTGACCCTCCATCACAAAATGAGTCTCTCGTGGCGCTTGGAAGATTTTGAGATATGCATATTTTTATGAAATCAAGGGAACAAGCTTTCCAACGGTGCAAAAATGATCGAGATCTGACTATTTTTCGCGAAGTTACATCATTTTAAAGATAGTTTGCCTAATAAGCTCACGTTTGAGAAAAACGCATTTGAAAGTTTTTTAAGGAAATTTGATCAGTTTCCTTAGCAACCGTAATCTCAGACTTATGAAATTTGGCACAGTGATTAGGTTATATATGGGCAAGGGTGTTATAAAATTTGATTGCATTATCTTGACTTACTTTTACTTATTTGGTGTTTTTAATGGGATGACGTATAGCATAATAATGGGCAGCTAATGACTTTTTAGTCAAAATATTTTTTTTCATTTCTGACAAGTCAATAATTACATTTTTGACAGATACTAACTTGCAGTATACAAAAACAGAATGAGTTATGACTTTGCTGTAGTCATGTGACCAATATAGCCGACTGGTCTATAAATAGTATCAAATCTTGAGTTCTCGTTTTCTCCATTAAATGTGAAGATATTTGGTCAAAACTTAGTATATATGTTATTCAAACATAGATTTAGCTTACTGACTAGAACTGCTTGTTTTGAAGAAAACATTTTTAAAGGAAAAATAGAATAAATTGTACACTACTAAGAAAATGTACAATAATAGTTTCACAACAATCATTTATAGCTCAGATTCTAATAACTTTATCTCAATATCCCTAATACATAAGTGTTCAATATATATATTGGGAACCTGTGAGTAACATTCAAGGTGATTAAAAACAATCTTTTTTAAAAGATGGGAACAGAAGATCTAAAAATGGACAATAGTTTTGAGAAAATGAATTTTCTTTTACTCATATCTCACCACCACCACCCCAGCCCCCACCCCCCACCCCCACCCCCACCCCATCTTTCCCCTTCTCAGTGTCTCTTGCAATGCTTTTTCTTTTCCACTCAGCTTTGGCTGCTGTTGCTTCTTGCAAAAAAGGATTTTTTGACAAGTAGAATAAATTTGAAGTCTTAAGTAAATGTACCACCTATTGTCATACTGCAATCTTTGGATTCATATAGCTATCTAAAAGTTAATGACTACTTTGTTTTTAATTTCAATTTTAAATTACTTCAGTAGACAAAAAAAAATCAAGAATAAGGTGTATCAAATTTTCTTCAGAGCACACCACAACACACCAACAATACACATCAATCTAGAAAACACTGTCTGAGAAAATGTTACCACTAGCTGTATTTCAGAGGTTCACATGTATTGTTTTCAACCTAGGGACACATGATATCTTGCACACCAGCTCACAAGAATTGGCAAAGTGTGTACTGAGGCACTGACCACAAGCATCTGACATTCAAAGATGCATGGAATATCAGACAACCATTATACATCAATCTAGAAAACACTACCTGAGAAAGTGTAACTGCAAGCTGTAATTCAGAGGTTCACATGCATTGTTTGCAGTCTAGGGACACATGATGTCTTGTGCATCGGCTTGCACGATTTGGCGCATGTGTGTACTCGGGCACTGACTGCAAGCATCTGATATTCAAGGAGGCATGGAATATCAGACAATCATTGTACATCATCTAGAAAACACTACCTAGAAAACACTACCTGAGAAAATGTAACTGCTAGCTGTATTTCCGAGGCTCGCATGCACTGCTTGCTTCCTTCTGTCTTCATAATCTACGATGTAAACATCCGTACTGGAGCTGAGATCCAGGGTCGGAACACCAAAATCTTCACAAAGTTTCCATCCTCATAGTCGCTCTCATCCGTTCCTTCGTCTCAGACTCGATCAATTCAGCCTCTGGTTGACGAAGTTCTTTGCTTTCAGAACTGTCATCGTCTGAATGATCGGGTTCCAAAACATGGGAACTGGGAAGATAGTACTCTTCTATAACTTCTCGAAGATCATCCTCTGCTTCAGAATCGAAAATATTTGCAGCGAACTCAGATTTCAGCTCCTCGGATATTCGACATGTTCGCTCGCTCGACATTCTTACAGTGGCCGCAGTTATGCCCTTCTCTCTCTCGGCCAATCAGATTGCGAGGCTTCCCGCATAGCAACGCATTGTTGTCCTGAAATAGCTTGCTCCTGACCCTGATTACAGCTCTAGAGATACAAGACCGTGAACAAAGGTCATTCGGGAAAGTAGGCCAGCCTCTACCTCTGCAAATGATTTTGTGGCTCAGTGGCGATCATGTGTGACTGTATTGTATGGAGGCGAAATTCGATGCATGGTCTTACGATCGTTCGATGCGGGAAATTGAACACCAAGCAAACAAAGTGAACATATCCGTGTGTCTAGAGGTCGATTTCATCCAAAAGACTTTCACACACAATAAAGTATAGTCTCTAGATTCTAAAACAGTCAAAAGCTAAAAAACGACCATTTTGACCCCATCATACTTTACTTGGCTATTACGCAAAATTATGTGAGTGCGCAAGCGACTCATTTAGTCGTGGAGGGTCACATATAGACTTGTAGATGATGCATTGTCGGCAAGAGAGCTGTAAGTAAAGGGAAGCAACTCTAGGATTTGTGGGCTCATGTTATAGAACATTAGGAACATAGCTCAAAGATCAGACTGATGTGCGCCCTTTTCATGTTCATATTTTTGTATGCCTGTGAGTCATGGACGTTAACAGCTGACTTGGAGAGATGGATACAGGCCATGGAAATGAGATGCTTTCGACGACTCCTTGGCATCTCCTACAAGGACCGCATCACAAACGAGGAAGTCCGAAACAGAATCAGGCAAGCCATCGGGCCCCATGAAGAACTACTGACCACTGTGAAAAGACACAAACTAAAGTGGTATGGGCACGTCTCACGATCGTCAGGGCTTGCCAAGACTGTGTTACAAGGCACAGTAAAAGGAGGGAGGAGGAGAGGCAGACAAAGGAAAAGATGGGAGGACAACATCTCAGAGTGGACAGGGATGAGGCTCAGCGAAGCCTTGAGACAGTCCGAGAGGCAAGAGGAATGGAGAGAACTGGTTGCCAGATCATCTGTGGTGCCCCAACGGTCGTCCAGACTACGGGACAAGTGAAGTGAAGTTATAGAAGCAGTTGAGTTTGCCACTAATTGTTAAGTTGGGAAAAACTCTGACTTTTATACTGGAATGACATGTTATATTTACAAAAACCATAAGTGTTGCAAAGAAAAAATTTAAACATTTCTTTCTGTTTCAATTTATATGACATCCCAGTAGGCTATTCAGTTGACTTTCTCAATGTATTTGAAAAACTTAAGGCACACGCACAAAAAAAGATGTTGTTAAAGGAAAACACCACACCACCCCACCCCCACGAAGAGGCCACATTGAACGTAAATCAATCTTTCACTGAAAACGCTTATTAAAACTGAAAAAGTGAATGCCCTGTGTGCTAATAGGGCAGGGAAGATGGAACAGAATGCAGTTTGTTGTTTACCATTAATTTCTTGCCTTTTTTCTTTTCTTTTTTTGCGTAATCAAAAACAATGTTTAGGATTGGCAGGAAAGAATAGAGTCATTCAGTTTGCTGCAATCACAACTGATGAAGGGCTATGCCCAAAACATTTATTTCTACACTAAACTTGTGATTACAACACCTCCCATCAATCTTTGTGATCAATATTTGTTTTGACAACTATTTTTTGTTGTTGGCCTAAACAGAGCACATGCGAAAAATCTTCTTTGTATTTCATAACATTTTCCAACATGGACTTCAAACATTATAAGCATCTGCCTATTAATGGTGATGTTGACAACATTGCTTATCTACTAAACTTGTGCTATTTCTTTACTTCTGCAAATTTTCAATAATTGTCAACAACATTCTTTGGTTCTATCCAGAGGGCAATTGCAAGTGTGTGGAGTCGGTGATGCATGAACTGCGACATCTGGACCGAGACCATGATCACCACCTCAGCCAACCAGAGCTGAAGGAGTTGGAACACAATGACCTTGAACCCTGCCTTGTGCCCTTCCTGTCGTCATGTGACCATAACGGTGACACCCAGCTGTCTGCCAATGAGTGGTGTTGCTGTTTCTCCAATGTCCGTGAGTAGCTGCTGTCTTGGTACCTGAATTGGATGCCTTCTGTACCACCCGCCTTGCACTGAAAGCTGTTTGTTGAATATGAAGTTACTCAGGCAATTTTCTTACTGTGCCAGTCATTGCTTGGTAAAAGCAGAGCAGATCAACATGGTTTAAAGTGTAAGATGGTTTGAGAGAAGTAAATGTATAAAACTACACCTTTAGTTTTAACTCATTCAAGGTGCAGAATTTCTAGTGCGTCTGTCCCCTGGAATTGCAGTAAAGTGGACCAAGTTTGAAAAATCGTAGTAAAATAAATACTGTAGCTACAAAGCTAAACTTGGTATGGCTAGAAAGGTCTTTCTTTGCCAAAACTAGCCAAATGCTGCACTTTGTCAAGCTAAGAAAACACTACACTTGCCATGACAGTAAGTAGAGCCACTATTTTGAAAAAAAAAGGTATTTCACCCAGCTCTCTTTCTCAGAGTGCCCACTGCTTGTTTCTTGGTCTAGAGCTCTATAAAAAAGTGAACTTAAAAAAATGGCACAAAAACACACTGGAGAAATTTTGTGATGATTGTGTTTATTAGTCCTGAGTTACAACCAGTATGAGCCTACAATGAACTACCGAGCAGCTGATGGGGAGGTCGACCTTGTTTCATCCTCGCTCTCTGATACCTCATCATTAGCGAGAGGAAAATCACTACTATCATCATCATCATGAAAGGGATCATCACAAAAACACACTGGAGAAATTTTGTGATGATTGTGTTTATTAGTCCTGAGTTACAACCAATATGAGCCTACAATGAACTACCGAGCAGCTGATGGCGCGGTCGACATTGTTTCAGCCACCATAACAACTTCGCTTTCATCCTCGCTCTCTGATACCTCATCATTAGCGAGAGGAAAATCACCACTATCATCATCATCTGAAAGGGATCATCTTCATCAGTTCCTATCTCATACAAAGCATCATCTTCAGCATCAGAACCCTCCTCTATAGCAATTTCTACTGGCTCAACCACCTCGTGATTATCCATGCTCCGCCGCCATCACTGTTTACTTCGTGCCTCCTAGTGCATCGCTGATAAAGGTTATGGTCTGGCCGGAAAAGATCTGTGTGTGGATTTAAAGCTGGAGAACTATAGTACAGAGACTAATGGAAGACTAGACTAGTTCCCTAAACCATATTTTCCTTGTTGTATGGGGGCAAAAATATGCTAATGTGGTAGGTTCTATTGAGCCTACGCGCCGCGAACGACTATGTTCGGCGCATAGGCTCACCTGAGCCTACGCGCCGCGAATGAGTTAATCATCCTGCCAGTTAAGATCCCATTTAAAATTACTGTGAATCCCCTGCCCTGATTGCTTTCTCGCACATATGTGTCTGCACATATGTGTCTGCAGATATGTGTCTGCAGATATGTGTCTGCAGATATGTGTCTGCAGATATGTGTCTGCAGATATGTGTCTGCAGATATGTGTCTGCAGATATGTGTCTGCAGATATGTGTCTGCAGATATGTGTCTGCACATATGTGTCTGCAGATATGTGTCTGCAGATATGTGTCTGCACATATGTCTGCAGATATGTGTCTGCACATATGTGTCTGCAGATATGTGTCTGCAGATATGTGAAACTCCATTGAGAGGTCTCAGGGATTCCAAAGCTGCTTTGAAAAATAAGAACCTTATCTTTTTTATCATTATAACACCTTTTTGGGGTAATCCTCTCCCTTTTTTGGACTTAGGTCAATGCTTCAATTTCTATATGGGTGTTTCATTAAACCATTATGGCGAGTTTTTGAAATCTTATGAGGAATTCCTTAGATTTTGCTATAACTGAACAAAACTGGGTGTAGAAATTATTAAATGTCACCTTTTTTCTCTAAGAATCCTTTAGTTTTTATACTTGCTACAGATTTCTTAGTTTTAGAAAGCATTTCATCCAACTATCCCATTATGAATAAGGTCTTATTGCAACAACAACAAAAAAAGTTTTCATCTAGTCATATCTTTTCTACAATAAATACCTGAAACTTCATGCAAACATTTGTTTTTCAGAGCCTCCTTGCTATAAGAAGTTGAAGGAGGTGCAGAAGGAAATGTACAAGCATTCAGGTAAAAGTAAATAAATAAATAAATAAGAAATTTCAGTTGCATATGTATGCTTGTGTTGCAGCAAGTTAATGAGGAACAGAATGGATAAAAGTGTCATGAAGATGTTCATGCATGCCTTCTAAGTTGTAGAGTGTTTCTGTTTTTCTGTGATCAGTGGAGGGGGAAGCAATCTTATTTTCTTGAGTATTGACATGTTCTACCTCCTTCTCCACTGGTAAACTTCTAAGCTGCTGTCAGTTTTCAGTTTGTCATTAATGCAAGTTTTGAAGCAAACTATTTTGCATTTGCATACTTTTTTCCAGTCACCTGAAATCTGAAAGCACTGCAATTATTAATCCGAATGCACATGAATATCATGTAGTTTTACATCAGCATGGGGTCTTTATTATATTACTCAGTGCACTTGAAGAGAGCTTACATCTTTCTAACCAGGCAGATGTTGCAAAAATCCTGAAATCCAATTAGCAGCTGTGGTCATGAGTTCGAAATACACAGTCGGTTTTATAATTGAAATTAAAGTTTTGTCAAGTTCCTTGCAGTTTTCCCCTCTATATTTACTCATATTTCTCTTATGCTGGTGTGTTGCAGGCATGCATGTGCCACGCTGTGACAAGCAGGGCTTCTTCGCGGCGGAGCAGTGCCATGGCTCCACCGACGGGCACCGCACATGCTGGTGTGTGGACCTCAATGGCAACGAGTTGAAGGGCACCAGGACTCAAGGTCATGCCCACTGTGGTGAGTAGTTCATGCTCACACACATTCATGCATGCAATCTTGCACTCTCATGCATGTACTAATAAAAGTAACAGTTGCATACAGGCAAGCATGTGCACACACACACACACACACACACATACACACATGTACACACACACACATGCACACATACACATACACGCACACACACACACACACACACACACACACACACACACACACACACACACACACACACACACATATGCACACATATATGTATCATCACATATCATCAAAGACACTCAACCATATGCACATATATTTATGTAGACACATTCAGTGGTTCCAGGACAGTATACACCGTAAATAGAAAATGATTAATATGTGGATGAAGTTTTCGCAGTGAACAATTCGTGCCATGTACAGTGTATAAACCATACAAAGGGAGGCAATTCTTGAAGCTCAAACTGTTACAGAGGTAGAGTTGCTTTCCTTGTTATGAGTGATGTGATGGTTGAGTCAAACCACTGAGATAAGTAAAACGGGGGATCCTTTTTAGTTCATTTGCTTGGGTTAAAAAACACCTTGTGTGTGTGCGTGTGTGTGTGTGTGTGTGTGTGTGTGTGTGTGTGTGTGTGTGTGTGTGCGTGCGTGCATGTTTCCCCTGTCGATGAATTTCATGAATTATATGAATTACTAACCTGAATTCATGTTTTGTACCATCTCTTCCCCACCCATCCAATTCCCACCCACCACCCACTCCCATCCATCACCACCCCTCACGATCACACCCTCACACCCATCCCAACCTCTTTATATGTTAATTGCAATATGAAATGAGTGAGTAATGAAAATAAAATGTAATAGCTTAAACTAAAAACCATCTTTGATAATTTCTGGCACAATTGCTGATCACTTTCTGTCTCCTGTTAGAATGTAAATGCCCATGTTGATTTTCTGCCTACATTTGTATGCATGTGAAACAAATCTGAATTTGTTTAACAGAAATTGATTGCAATTACTTTCTGTGGTCTCCTAAAATTGTTCCCTCATGTATATTGTCACCGTGGAAACCTTCTTTCTAAGAAAATATTTGCTGAAGTATGTGTCAGTTGCATTTTTCTCCTTCTTTCAGGAAAGCTGCATGATGAGAGATTCAACAAGATCTTTTGAAGCCTGCCAGACCTCAGTCAAGCCTTGTCCAATATGTCTATCAACTGTCATTCTCTCTGTATTCAAGTACACATTTTCCGTCTTTGAATATGTTATGCACATGTGTCGGAAACTTGTTGCAAACGGTAAGCCTTTTCCT
Source organism: Theodoxus fluviatilis (assembly GCA_034096865.1). Classification (NCBI taxonomy): domain Eukaryota; kingdom Metazoa; phylum Mollusca; class Gastropoda; order Cycloneritida; family Neritidae; genus Theodoxus; species Theodoxus fluviatilis. Next base: position 151,581 of record JAWQFJ010000338.1, read on the forward strand.
CAGCGGTTTAGATACTGCATTGTTCATTCATATATTACTGTCACCATTCTTTAGCTCACAGAGCTTCCAGAGCTGTTCATCATAATGCAATAGGATCATCACTAATACAAGTTGTCACAGGAGGATTTGTTCCACACTGATTATATGGAAGACAGTTTTTGCATTTTGCTACCTGTTTATAAGACTTCTGCATTTATGATAAGGTCACACTGCATTATTTAGATAAGTGGACGTTTTGTGGATTGTCACTGTTGCACTAGCAACAGCATGTGTGTGTAAGTGGATGGACAGAAATACCTTGATGTTGTCACAAGCAATAGTTGAAAGCGTTCCATTGGTTTATAGTTATCTCTTGTTTGGAGCAAATTTGTATATTTACTTTAACAACTTAAACATTCACATTCCAAATTTGTTATTTTTAAAAATTCCACAGGTCACAAAAGATTTCACAAATCACATATTGTGGACACAGTGTCATTTGATGTGTTTATGGCTCTAGCCATAAGTAACACCTGTTTTTTAGGATTACATTCCATTTTATTTACACTGGGTTTTTTACATTCTTGTAAATTGTGATAGTTTTTACATTTTTGTGCATGAATCTCTGGGATGCTATTGCTATTTCAAATCTTTGCTTTTGAATACCAGAATTTATTTTTGCAATCCTTTTGCTTGAGTCTTTGTAGAAAATATTTTCATGTAGCTTAGGATTAATAAATACTTTAAGCTTTGCTTCAGCCTGGCAGTTTCAGCATCCATTTTGTGTTCACGAGTTTGCAGACTTCTTGTAAGAAGAAGTCATCTCTTACATCTATGTGTGTGTATCGAACAATGTTTCAGCATTATCCCAACATGTATACCTATATCCCTGTGTGCTATTGTGGCGTGGTTTCTAGTGTTGTGATAGTCATGCCCAACTTAGCATGGGATCAGACAGCATTGGTTGTAAGACTGGACTTCAGTCATCTAGTGAGGAAAATCTCTTGTCATGTTTATTACTTTTACATTATAGACATTCCACATGTTACATTCTGTGCTAATTTTTATTCTTTGCATCTACAGAACTCTTTTTTTTTCTCCCTCTTTTTCTTTTTCCTTGGTAACTGTACACTAGAAATGTGGAATGTTGTAGATACATTGCCTTTTTAAGTGCTTCCAATAAAATAGGTTTTACACACACAAACTAGGCATCTTTTTTTGAATTTTGGTTAAATTCCTTTGTCTTCCTTAGTTAATTTAAACAAACGGGAAAGCAGAACCGTGTGACTGATAAACCAATTGAGCCCCAAGCTGTTTTCTGATGGCAAAGTGGACATTGATGATGAATCTTTATTTACCAGTTTCTTTATCATTGTCCAGGCCTTTGTTTCATCACGGATTTTAAAACAAACTCAATGACACGTTTGATGGTGCAGTGGGAAGTTATCGCATTTCAATTGAGTGATAAGTACATGTACATACACAAGCACAGAACACAACACATGTAGTTTTTGAACAGCCATAAACTTTGTTGAATGTGCAATTGCAACGTTTGATAAGCATTGATTCGCGTCAGGTGATAATGCACCTATCATAGCAAAGGTTGTTGATATGATGTACAGGGACCACCTTTAAGAGCAAGACAAGATAAAGCTAAACTTACCTTCTGGATTACTCTGCGAATGTTTAAAAACGAAAGTTTGGACAGATGATCCAGTCCAAGCGATGCACTTTTTCATTAGTTTGTCCAGATTTGTCTGTATATGCAGAAGCATTATGCGAAAACTAGGCCCCAAAAATGAAAACTTTAGATCGGACGGAAATCGACCAATCGTCAAACATTAGGCTTGTTCAGGAGGCGCAGCGCTGCGAAGCGCTCCACAGCACTGAACGTGTTTCACTCCTGAACAGCAATTTTGGGGCGTGATTCACTCAGTGCTGTGCATCACTGATCAGAGGTGATTCACACAATTTTCAAAATGGCGTCTTCAATCCCGCACTGGCCGTCGACGCGTAAAATAACCCTCAGAAACATCATTTTGGGACTGGAATGGGCTTTATTTGCCCCAAGCGCTCTGTATGCACGAGTAATGGCAAGTAAGGATGACACAGTAGTGGACTTTATGCATGCAGAATACATTTAAATGTGCATAAATGATGTCTGTGGCAAAGAAAACACCTTTTTAGCATCTAGCAACACAACATGGGGCGCAATAGATTTACCTCATCTTTAACAAGTGAAGCGCTGCACTAAATCTGTAGGTGTTCAGGAGAGGCAAAGAGCGCTCAATTGCCAACATGAAGCACTCATGCAGCGCTTAGTACTCGTGAACAAGCCTTGTAGGTGTTTAGGAGAGGCAAAGAGCGCTCAATTGAAAACATGAAGTGCTCATGCAGCGCTTTGTACTCCTTAACAAGCCTATTATTAGGCTTGTTCAGGAGGCGAAGCGCTGCACGTTTTCACTCCTGAACAGCAATTTTGGGGCGTGATTCACTCAGCGCATCACAGATCCGAGGTGATTCACACGATTTTCAAAATGGCGTCTTCGATCCTGCACTGGCCATCGATGCGTAAAATAACACCCAGAAACATCATTTTGGGACTGACACGGGCTTTATTTGCCCCAAGCGCTCTGTATGCGCGAGTAATGGCAAGTAAGGATAACGCAGTCTATAAGAACGTTGACTCTTTGTTCAAATAAACTTTATTCAAACAATGACCACGGTTCTGCAATGATAAAGGAAAGGAACAAAGTTGACTAACGGCATTTGACAACATGTAACTGACAATCGATACACGATTATAACTCAGTTAAATGTGAAAACATAAAGATGCTACGCAAGGAGAGAATCCTGTGATTATGCACAAACAATATATGATTGAACTGAAGGGTAGCTTAGTTACATAAAGCAGAACTTACAGATAAATGAGGTGGAGCGTCGTTACGCAGCGCACGTGTTTTACACAGCCATTTGGATACCGAGTTTTTAGGAGAAACGCCCCTTGAAAAAAGAGCGTCTATTTACAGGAGTAGGTCGAAATCCGCTACACTGTAGTGGACTTTATCCCTCCAGGTTTACTGGAGGTCCTACATACTTTGTGTGTCTGTGTGTCTGTCCCAACTTAACGGCTGATTTCTCAAAAACTACTGGACGGATTTTACTGACATTTTGCACACTTACTGGAAGTTAGGTCCAATTGAATGTATCAAATTTTCAGAATCGAGGTTTGAAAAGACAGTGGTTTTTTTAAGGTCGTAAACTCGAAAGCACCTCCCTAAATAGTCAATTGATGGAATGGCGAAATGGAAAATGTGTGACGTCATCAATAACGTGACGAGATTTTATCTATATGTCTGCCTCTCTGTCCCGACTTAACGGCTGATTTCTCAAAAACTACTGGACGGATTTCCTTGACATTTTGCACACTTACTGGAAGTTAGGTCCGATTAAATGTATCAAATTTTCAGAATCGAGGTTTGAAAAGAAAGTGATTTATTTAGGTCGTAAACTCGAAAACCTCCCCCCTCAAATCTCAATTGACGGAATAGCCTAATCCAGATCGAGTCAAACAGAGTTATCTTTTCTATTTTCGCGTGTCTTTCGACGCTAGCGAGAATAGCAACGAGTAGGAGTCTGCAGCTTTCGGCGGCTTGCATTTCCTCATTCTGCAAACTGCATGATACATAAAGCATGCAGCAGAGGATAATTGCAAAGAATTCACTTACCTCAACGTATGGAAGAGGGTAGGTTTCCGAAACTAGGGATGCAGACGAATCCAGAATGCACTCGATCAATGTCTATCCTGCTGTACTCGCGGTACTGAAGGGCAGGGTAAGGAAAAGTGAATACCAATGTCTTTCCACACGTTGCATTGTCTTCGTCATCACAGTTTTTAACAAATTCAACATTTTTAAAAACAGTATTTTCTTCTGAGGTACAACAGTGAAATTACGAAGTTTGATGATTTTTCTGTTCTTCTCGCGTTTATGCGCGAAAGAGGCAGTGCAGTCCTTGAGAGTTGACTTCAGGCGTACATGGATGAATGGGATACAGGACGTTTCGTACCCTGGACGTTTCGTACCCTGGACATTTCGTACCTCATTTAGTCGATTCGTACCTTTTCTAGAAGACGTTTCGTACCCGGGATTTTGTATACACTTTATGCCCATCATAATAGCTGAATAACTGAATTCGTATGCGTGGCTTATTGTTCTGCCTTTATTCTCAACATATGTACAGGATGAGAGTGCAGAGAGTGTCACCGATCTGGGTGAGATCATTTATTTGCGGAACGACGTTTATTGGCGCTGCTGAAATGGTCGAAGTCGGAAACATTCGGAACGTCGTTTAGCTTAAGATTACACCCGAATCACGCGGACCGTTAAGGTGCATGGAGTACAGTACCGCCGAGCAAGACGTTTGTCACAAAACGCAGATACATTAACGCGGCCGGATCTTAGCATAACTCCCCGGGCGTGCGAAGTCAGTCAGGAAGAGTGGCGGTATTATCGGGTACGAAACGACTTGTGGTACAAAAGGTACGAAACGACTACCAAGGTACGAAACGACTAGGTACGAATCGACTTGGGTACGAAACGACGATGCAAGGCCTCAGCTTGCAAGTTCCTCCTGGGCATTCAAGAGTGAGTTTATCTGTATGTCTGTCTCTCTGTCCCGACTTAACGGCTGATTTCTCAAAAACTGCTGGACGGATTTCCTTGACATTTTGCAGTTATGTCCGATTGAATGTATCAAATTTTCAGAATCGAGGTTTGAAAAGAAAGTGATTTATGTAGGTCGTAAACTCGAAAACCTCCCCCCCGCAAAATCAGTTGACGGAATGGCGATAATATTTCGCCTTTTCCTTCACTCCCGCCACCAGCAGCGTTTCTCCCACGCTGTACGAGCGCTCACCAATTACATAAATAGTTTTCGTGATCCTCCCCAGAAGAAAAAAATCGCCTTTGCTTTAAAAAATACCATTTTACAGTCAAAATTGTCCACCCGCGCGGCCGGTCCGAACCTTCGAACAGCCACTCTGAGCGCAACAACTTGGTAGTCTGTTCACGTGGCCTAATGGCAGTGAATCAATATAAAACTTGGCAGAAATAGACCTTGAGTATCCTAAAAGGTACAAGGCCACTCAAATTTCATGAACTATCATCCATTTTTCTACAATTTACAGTGCAAAATACGAAGCGATGGAGTTTACGGAAAAGAACGTTATAATTGCTTTACAAACACGTAGTAACGTCAGTTGCCGAATGGCTCAGATGGTTAAAGCGTTGGACTATTTCGTTAGGTCATGCGTGAACGGGTTCGAATCCGCGCGGTTGCTGGTTCGAACCCGACTGCTTTTTGTGTTTTTTGTGTGTTTTCCCCCCTCTTTTCTCGAGAGGTTGCGGGTTCGAACCCGATCTTATTTTTTTTAAGTGTCAAAACCTGGAGGTTCAGCGCCAGCGGTTTTTATTCATGCAGAATACATTTAAAGGTGCATAAAGGATGTCTGTGGCAAAGAAAACACTTTCTTAGCGTCTAGCAACACAACATGCGGCGCAGAAGATTTACCACCCTTTAAACAAGTGAAGCGCTGCACTACATCTGCAGGTGTTCACGAGAGGCAAAGAGCGCTCAATTGCCAACATGAAGCGCTCATGCAGCGTTTTGTACTCCTGAACAAGCCTTTTTGCGGTGAAAGACAAGGGGGGCAAATCTGAGACCTTACACTTCAAGGTAAACGTGCATTTATTGTGGGCCTTGAGAATGAATCAGTCAATTTCAATTTACAACATGCGAAAGTGCAACTGGATGTACCACAACACGGTGGCTCAACACGCAGATAGCACGGTCGTCCTTCGGGAAGAATTTTACGCGCTTCGTGTGCTTTACCTTATACCAATAGTTATTCCGAATACAGTGATAACTATTATTCCCTCTATCCGTGCCCAGCAGATAACGCTGAAAAACGTGTAAAAGAAAATTACACAAACCATGTCAACTGTTCCTGTAGTAAATACACAGCTGTGTGTACGTTCAATGGGCTTCGAACGCCACCAGCGCTATCCGCAATCTATAGTGGGCGAGCTCTCAAGACTAACTTGTGGATCAGAGCAGCGAAGAAATGGAAACCTTGACAAACTAAGAGGGGAAGGAGATAGAGAAAAGCAATTAGAAATTGGATTGAAAGGAGGGATTGAAGAGAACAAGGAGAAGCAGGGATGGATGTGGGATTGAGGGATAAGGGTGGATGGTAAGGGGTAGGGATGGAGAAGAGAGAAATTCGGTGGAGAAAACTCAGGCAGATAGACTGACAGACCGACCGACCGACCGACCGACCGACCGACCGACCGACCGGCAGGCAGGCAGGCACGCAGGCAGGCACGCAGGCAGGCAGGCAGGCAGGCACGCAGGCAGGCAGGCAGGCACGCAGGCAGGCAGACAGACAGACACACAGGCAAACAGGCAAACAGGCAAACGGGCACGCACACACATCCACAGACAGACAGACACGCACACAAACACACTCACACAGACACACACACAAAGACAAACACACACACACACAAACAGACACACACACACACACACACACACAGACACACACATACACAGACACACACACACACACACACACACACACACACAGACAGACAGACAGACACACACACACACACACACACACTTACACACACACATATTATTACAACCCCGTGTCGTCATTAGCTTTGGTTCAACGTCTACGACGGGCCATAGAGAAAAACAAAAAGGATTTACAGGAACCTCCCTTCTAACTTGTCTATAATATGTACCACTTCCTGCTACAGACAGACGGACAGACACACAAATAGACGCGCACACACACACACACACACACACACACACACACACACACACACACACACACACACACACACAGCGGCATACATACGCGCACGCGCGCATACGAGTAAAGGGACACAGCCTAACGCACACGAAAAGAATGGTGGCCCCTTCGTGTGCTTCACGCTGCCTCGTGCCCAGTTACTCTATTTTGTTCAGTGCTCAGTCATCCCTCGCTCTACATATGGCGTTTACAGAAAAGTTAATTGAATCACAAAGCACCTGTAGGCCTGTACTTGAAGTCTGACACCTGCAATAACCATTACAACATGATCATTTTCGTCCTTTAATGCATGACATTGAGATTTGTTTTAAAAATTTGACTGAAAATTTGCAACTGGTTCAGTATGCATCATCTACTGGCACTCCTCGCAAAAGCTAAACATCAGAATGTTGGTTGAACAGACATACAGTGATACACCCTCTGATAAATCATCCTACAACAAAAGCAGGTGAAGGCTTGATGAAAGAAAACAACATATCCCAACAACAACAACAAAATTGACTCTGTTCAAGAGGTCCCTTTGGAGTGCTTTCTTAATTCACCATTTTTGCCAATTGATGATTATCCGTTGCCTATGTGTCTTGCCCGTGCTCGCCTCGCCTCGGCTGGCTCGCGAGAAATTATGTACCAACTAGGAGGTTAAGCAACACGCCCAAGCCGGCTCCCTAGTTTTGTGTCGGGGGTAAGAGCTGACTTATCGCCTTGGGTCCAGCTGGCCACCCAGGAGAACGCTCACTCTCAGATGAGCAGCAGAGGGTTTTGGCCGTTGTCCGCACACCTTGCCACAGGCTTTGCATAAAGGACTCGCGTAGTCTCATCTTTGGTGCCACTGACATCTTCGTCGAAATCAGTAGATGACCATGCCGTGCGTGTGTGTGTGTGTGTGTGTGTGTGTGTGTGTGTGCGCGCGCGCGCTCGTGCATGAGTGTGTGTGTGTGTGTGTTTGAACGTGAGTGTGTGTTTGTAAGTGTGTGTGTGTTTGTGTGCATGTGTTGTGTGACACGTACGCACACGCACACACACACACGCACGCACGCTAGCGGACATTCAAAATTAATGCAGTAGCCATGTATGCACATTTTGAACCCTGTATCTTAGAATGTTGCACCGGAACCATACCAGTACATGACAAAATGAACCCAGCAGTGTCCATCATCAACTCCCATGGCCAGTGTTAGAACATACGCACTAGTCTCTTGGTCCCGTATTGACGCTGTCAGGGAGACTGTGAATTACCCATTCTTCTGGGCATTGATATCGACGCTTTGACTCGCAAATACGCCCCCACCGTCTGGGCACTCCCAAACTGCTTGGGCGAGACATTCTGAAGAATGGGCGAGCCCGCCTCCAGTATTCGTGTCTTCCACATTGATCGATGCTTTTACGGTTTTGTCCCTCCGTCGGGTTCCGGAAAATGACGACTCTAGCGATCTGCGTGGGATGAGGTCGACAGGAAGACCAGATTACCTCTCGACGCTGTTCAATGAATATGCATACATGTAGATTTATGCATTGACCAAAAGATGCGGCTGTAGCAATCCATACCATGCATTACTCGAGGGGAAAACCGGCGTTGGTGTATGGTTGTACACGAACGATTATCAGCTAAAGCCTCCATATTTTCGGGACAAAAAAGGAATCGATGAAATACTAAACGTCACAACTTTAATTTCTTTTTTGAAACGGCGCTGCATATATTTAATTCTGTCCCCCCACCCCCCACCCCCCACCCCCCCATCCCCACCCCCCTTCCCCAATATAATGGCGCATTCTTTAATTATTTTCTTGTTTGAGATACATGAGTCAGATCGTATGTCGGTCGAAAAACGAACCGAAGAGCAAGACAGGTTTGTAGAGAGTTATTCGAGGTTGGGGATCGAATATTGGGGGTGGAGACTAATGATGGAGGTGAGAATATAACTGGGGTTTGGAGATGGAGCCGGAGGTTACTGTTGTAGGTCGTGAGGTGCTGGAAGCGTTGCGACAACCTCGAGGATCAACTTGACTTTATGTGCATGCCGGATCACGGCGCTATTTTGGAACGGCTGCATCCACAGCGCCTCTAAACCAGGGGCCTAGGGAAGAGTCTGGCATTTAAGGATCTCAGCGTCTGCCGCCTCAGTGCCTCTCTCTTTCCACTTTCACGACTCATTACCCCCTTGTTTGGTCTAAGTGTCGACAGATGAAGGAGCTTGTTCATTGTGAGGCATGAAGCTGTTCTGACATCCACTCTCCTGTATTTTCTTTGAGGCGCCTTGGAGATGTTGGAGTAGATGTTGTGAAATTCCATTCTAGAAATATTTCTGACTTTTAGAAATCTGAGTCTGGAACTATTTTCACTCTCATGTTATTGATAATCTGTATCTCGGGCGCTACGTAACATTACAACCTGTTTCTGTTCCCGTCTATGAAAAATATCAAATAAAGTATACATGTATCCCGAGCAACATGGTGATTTTGATTAATCATTGTTGGCAGTGTCCTTGCCCATAAAGCTATCCTGCTTCTGAATCTTTTATCTGGCATGATATCACAACCTCTTCCACATAACCTCGACCCAACGGGTACTGTGCAGCACCAACAATATCCACTCAGCTCGATTCGATTTACTGAGTGCAGACTTCGATTTTAATCAACAGTCTCGCATTCCTATTGCATTGCCACTCTTTTGATGCAGTTTACACTTTTGATCAATGCGTGAAGAGCTCTGCAAAAATGAATCAGCCCAATAAAGGTTCTGGATGTTGTCTCGCGGGGACCGTTACAACAGCAAAGACTCAAAAAGGACCGTTACAACAGCAAAGACACAAAAAGGACCGTTACAACAGCAAAGACACAAAAAGGACCGTTACAACAGCAAAGACACAAAAAGGACCGTTACAACAGCAAAGACACAAAAAGGACCGTTACAACAGCAAAGACTCAAAAAGGACCGTTACAACAGCAAAGACACAAAAAGGACCGTTACAACAGCAAAGACACAAAAAGGACCGTTACAACAGCAAAGACTCAAAAAGGACCGTTACAACAGCAAAGACACAAAAAGGACCGTTACAACAGCAAAGACACAAAAAGGACCGTTACAACAGCAAAGACACAAAAAGGACCGTTACAACAGCAAAGACTCAAAAAGGACCGTTACAACAGCAAAGACACAAAAAGGACCGTTACAACAGCAAAGACACAAAAAGGACCGTTACAACAGCAAAGACACAAAAAGGACCGTTACAACAGCAAAGACACAAAAAGGACCGTTACAACAGCAAAGACTCAAAAAGGACCGTTACAACAGCAAAGACACAAAAAGGACCGTTACAACAGCAAAGACACAAAAAGGACCGTTACAACAGCAAAGACACAAAAAGGACCGTTACAACAGCAAAGACTCAAAAAGGACCGTTACAACAGCAAAGACACAAAAAGGACCGTTACAACAGCAAAGACACAAAAAGGACCGTTACAACAGCAAAGACACAAAAAGGACCGTTACGACAGCAAAGACACAAAAAGGACCATTACAACAGCAAAGACACAACAAGGACCGTTACGACATCAAAGACTCAAAAAGGACCGTTACAACAGCAAAGACACAACAAGGACCGTTACGACATCAAAGACTCAAAAAGGACCGTTACAACAGCAAAGACACAAAAAGGACCGTTACAACAGCAAAGACACAAAAAGGACCGTTACAACAGCAAAGACTCAAAAAGGAC
>JAWQFJ010000338.1:169661-174661 GCA_034096865.1 Theodoxus fluviatilis
CCATTCTGCAGCACCCGAGCAGATGAATTGTTGCTGAGCGATTCGATCCAACTGATAAATGACTGTCCAAATCCAAACATTTTCAGCCAGTCTGAAATAAAATGTCTTGATATAGTATCAAAAGCTTTTTCAAAATCCACAAGTACAAGAAGACCAGGAATTCGCTTCTTTCAATTGTGGTAAAATGTATCGTACAGTAGTCTTATGTTTTCACCTATATATCTTCCTTTTAAGAAACCTTTTTGCTCTGTGCTAATAATAGAACAATAACTTTTCTAAGTCTGTTGGCGATACCAGTAGATGCAATTTTATATACAGTATTGAGGAGTGTTTTGGTGGGCCAGTTTTTTAAAGATAGTTTCTATCTTTGTCGGGTTTTGGTATACATGTAATCACTTCCTCTCGTTGTACAAAGGAGAATTGTTTATCGTCGTATGATTCATTGATTGCTTGTAGAATTAGTTTGCCGAAGTCTTTCCAGAAGAAATTGAAAAATTATATCGGATAGCCATCTGAACCGGGTGTCCAATTGTTTTTCATGGATTTTACTGCTTGAGCTATTTCTTCGTACTGTATTTTACCTTCAAGAGCTTCACGGTCTTCATCATCTATTACATTAATTTCATTCTTATCAATGGTATCATACCACTGACTATTTTGACTGTGAACTCCATTATATAGATTTCTGTAATAGGTGTGCAGTTCATCTAGAAATTTGCTTGGTTCAGTTATTTCCTGGTCATCTGATTGTATTAGTTTGTTTACTCTCTTCTCAGTATAGTTACGCTTTTCCAAGTGGAAAAATAAGCTTTTTTCTCCCTTTTCATACCAACGTATTCGAGATCGTATCATTAAACCTTTTGTCTTACTTTTCTTATTTCTTCAAGTTGTTGTTTTTTGTTTTGCTTTTCTTAAGTGCCTTGATCGCTGCTGTGTTTGTAACACTCTTTTCGTCTTTAATTGCATGATGTAATCGTTTTATTTCTTCATTTAATTTGTTTCTCTCTCATTGCTGTCTTTCTTTAATCTATGGGGGTATTGGATTGGGTCACACAAAGACTTGATCCTTCCAGGGGTCATGGTCCTCCTTCGTCACGGTAGTGATCTCACTCCGAGTGAGTTTCTCTGTAGCAGTGTCACTGCAGCTGCAGTGACCATAAACACAGCAACATCATGGTCACTACCACCACACCAACCACCAACCACCACCACAACTACCTTCACCACCACCACAACTACCTCCACCACCACCACCACCACCACCTCCACTACCACCACCACATCCACCACCTCCACTACCACCACCACAACCACCACCTCCACTACCACCACCACCACCACTACCACCACCTCCACCACAATCACCACTACAACCACAACCACCACCGCTCCATCACCATCACCACCACCTCCACTACCACTACCACCACCACCACCTCCACTACCACCACCACCACCACCTCCACCACCACAACTGCCACCTCCACTACCACCACCACCACCACCACTACCACCACCTCCACCACAACCACCACCACAACCGCAACCACCACCACCTCCACCACCACCGCCGCCACCACCACCGCCGCCACCACCATGCACCACCGCTCCACCTCTCGCCCCGCGCGATAGGAAGACACTCTAAATCACATATGCGTGCCTTTAGCCCAAGTTCCTGTTCGTGACAGCACTGCGCTTCCAGATTCATTCCCCTGTCGCATGTTTCAAAGCTTTCCCTCTGCTGGCTTTCAGTCGATTGGAATTTGCAACCCCTGCTCCTCTGGGCATTTCATGAGCGAGGCACGCCTTGATCTAAGAACTGTGATGAATCTCTTTTCTTGGCTTGCAGCTGGCTATTTTAACGCTTGAAACGTGAGGCTTGAATGAAAAGCTCCAGTGAGTCCAATCTGTCCGCCTTTCTTTGCTTCTCTGATCTGACCCGGTCCCTCGGGCTGCCTGCAGATGTCAGGCAATTCTTGGGATGGGATGCACAGGTCGGGGACTCTCCTGGAATCGATATACTTGTAAACGCCTTCCAGTACCCCCTTCGCCCTCAAACCCCACTGCGTTTCCCTACGCCTCTCCTGACTTGTAAACGCCTTCCAGTATCCCCCTCGCCCTCAAACCCCTCTGCGTTTCCCTACGCCTCTCCTGACTTGTAAACGCCTTCCAGTATCCCCCTCGCCCTCAAACCCCACTGCGTTTCCCTACGCCTCTCCTGACTTGTAAACGCCTTCCAGTATCCCCCTCGCCCTCAAACCCCACTGCGTTTCCCTACGCCTCTCCTGACTTGTAAACGCCTTCCAGTACCCCCCTCGCCCTCAAACCCCACTGCGTTTCCCTACGCCTCTCCTGGAATCGATATACTTGTAAACGCCTTCCAGTATCCCCCTCGCCTTCAAACCCCACTGCGTTTCCCTACGCCTCTCCTGACTTGTAAACGCCTTCCAGTACCCCCCCTCACCCTCAAACCCCACTGCGTTTCCCTGCGCCTCTCCTGACTTGTAAACGCCTTCCAGTATCCCCCTCGCCCTCAAACCCCACTGCGTTTCCCTGCGCATCTCCTGACTTTTAAACGCCTTCCAGTATCCCCCTCGCCCTCAAACCCCACTGCGTTTCCCTACGCCTCTCCTGACTTGTAAACGCCTTCCAGTTCCCCCCTCGCCCTCAAACCCCACTGCGTTTCCCTTACCCTTTCCTGGAATCGATATACTTGTAAACGCCTTCCAGTATCCCCCTCGCCCTCAAACCCCACTGCGTTTCCCTACGCCTCTCCTGACTTATAAACGCCTTCCAGTATCCCCCTCGCCCTCAAACCCCACTGCGTTTCCCTGCGCATCTCCTGACTTGTAAACGCCTTCCAGTATCCCCCTCGCCCTCAAACCCCACTGCGTTTCCCTACGCCTCTCCTAGATGGCGAATAACTAGGGAAAAGGAGACTGATTTGCTCTTAAACTGACAATTTCTGGTGTGTTCGTAGTCAATGACCTTACATAGCCTGCAAAAGCTGAAGGGCATTAACAGTCCTTTATTCATTCATTCATCCATTCGCTCATTCAGTCAGTCAGTCAGTCAGTCATTCTTTCTTTCTTTCAAGCTAGAGAGAAGCTTAGGCACGAAATAGTCGCTATTTACTGGGAAGGAGTTCTCACAGAACTGAGCACAAAACATTTTGGTTTCACAACATGATAAACAAAGAAACTGACAGTCCAGCTATCGGCTGCTACCCTGTGTCGTGCCATGTGTTGTTACCTTGTGTGTGCGTGAATGAGTATGAATGTACATGTGTTAGGTGAACATCTATGATGCACCATCCCCTCTGTGTGACTGTGTGGGAGTTGGTTCAACGTCTTTGACACGCCAAAAAAAAAAAAATATTTTTTTTCTTCTAATCTTCCTCAACACTTTGTTTGCGATTCATATGATAAACGAATAGACAACTAAACGCTCGTCAATTTTTTTTGTCATCGTCAGGTTCATCTTTGAACCACATATACAAAGAGTTGCTTTTTAAAAGAACAGTGGACTAACACATGCTGCAATGATCGAGTAAGGAACATAACCATTGTGTTTTCACTCAAATAAGTAGCTAATCGGAGATATTTATTCTATAGTCATATTGATTACAACTCATCAATTAATCGGGTTACTATGATACTGAAAATATTGCATGCAGCACGGAATAGAAAGACCATTTTGAATTGTAGAAGACGTTCTGTCTTTCGGCCTATATGACAGGTCAAAACGGGAGCAGGGAACTGTTACATTGTACCGAGGTGTCTCAACTGGAAACTGAGCGACAGAAAAAATGGGGGTAAAATTAACCGAAACTGTAAGCAATGAAATCTTCAAAACCAACAGACGAACGTGTGTGTGAAAACTGGCACACCTGCAGACGGTGTGTCCATGTGATTACTTGTGTACGGACATCCAAGCCTTCACAAGATGTGCAGGTATCTATATGCATTCATAATCGCCAAAGTAAACAGCCATGCTAGTCTTGGGAGTTTAAAAAATCATCATTGTAACAATGATTTTTGGAGAGAATGAATACAGGAAAGAGGAAAGTATCATTTACATCATCATCATCATCATCATCATCATCATCATCATCATCATCATCATCATCATCATCATCATCACCGCCGTCGCCGTCGTCGTCGTCGTTACATCATCATTCTGTAACAAACATGCAAGCCTTCCTGTACTTTACAGGACATCAGTAGGCGCGGGTTCTCGAAACACAAATACGAGCACGGTATGAACTGGAACAATAATTATTGTTCGTCATATCAATTTGTGCACTTTTCACCCTGCGCATGCGTGGTTCGCTTTTTGTTGACAAGCCTTAAGGCACGCCTTGAAGTGGCATTTGTCCCTTGGTTCAAGGATGACGGCGGATCAGTGCTTATCCCCTGGGAACTTGCAAATGGCTCAGCAGGCTCTGTTTGGAGCGGCAGAGACAAAGGCAGGTGGCTCACTGGAACTCCAGTGACGTCACAGTGACCGTCGCAGCTCTGTGGCAATAGTCATGGGCTTCTGCATGTTGCTGCCTCTAGCAAGTCGGACGCCATACTGGAGACAGCTCGCCACCGGGCATGATCCAGTGCTACTGCTTGCAACTCACGTGGCGTGATGCCACACCATTTCAGGTTTTCCTTCAGATTGCCCTTGTAGTGCTTTCGTGGACGGTCTATGTTCCCCCTTCCTTGTAGCAGCTCCTCCCCAAACCCCCACCGGTTTTACGATGCATTTGTTGCCCATTTTGATTACATGGTCCGTCCTTCAAATCTGGGACCTCAGTGGCATCATCTCGATGGAGGATGACTTCGCTTGATCCAGAACCGTATACTCTAGATAGATCTTAGGGCGCGAAAATGAAACTCTGCCTTGCTCAGATTTGAGAAATGTACCAATCGATACTGCAGAACTAGAAACAAAAACAATGGCATTCTATCAAAGTTGCCCTATGGATTTACTATTCCTAGCAAAAAAAGTGT
>JAWQFJ010000338.1:179661-184661 GCA_034096865.1 Theodoxus fluviatilis
ACGTCAACAACAACAGCAGCATCGTCAACAACAGCAGCAGCATCGTCAACAACAGCAGCAGCATCGTCAACAACAGCAGCAGCAACGTCAACAGCAGCAGCAGCATCGTCAACAACAGCAGCAGCTACGTCAACAGCAGCAGCAGCAACGTCAACAACAGCAGCAGCATCGTCAACAACAGCATCAGCTACGTCAACAGCAGCAGCAGCAGCAACGTCAACAGCAGCAGCAGCAACGTCAACAGCAGCAGCACCGTCAACAACAGCAGCAGCCACGTCAACAGCAGCAGCAGCAACGTCAACAACAGCAGCAGCTACGTCAACAACAGCAGCAGCAGCAACGTCAACAGCAGCAGCAGCAACGTCAACAGCAGCAGCAGCATCGTCAACAACAGCAGCAGCTACGTCAACAGCAGCAGCAGCATCGTCAACAACAGCAGCAGCAACGTCAACAACAGCAGCAGCATCGTCAACAACAGCAGCAGCATCGTCAACAACATCAGCAGCAACGTCAACAGCAGCAGCAGCAACGTCAACAACAGCAGCAGCAATGTCCACAACAGCATCAGCTACGTCAACAACAGCAGCAGCTACGTCAACAACAGCAGCAGCAATGTCCACAACAGCAGCAGCAGCAACGTCAACAACAGCAGCAGCTACGTCAACAACAGCAGCAGCACCGTCAACAACTCTTTCTTGTGCTCCTTTTCCTGCTTCTGCTTCTCCTCTTGTTGCTCCTCCTGCTCTCTCTCCTGCTACTCCTCTTCCTTCTTCTCCTCTTGCTCCTATGCCTACTTTTCCTCCTTCCCCCCTGCCCCCATGCCTACTTTTCCTCCTCCCCAGCTGCTCCTCTTCCTGCTCCTCCTCATCCTGTTCCTCCTCTTCTTGCTTCCACCATTCCTCCTCCTCCTTCCCTTCCTGCTCTTCCTGCTCTTCCTGCTCCTCCTGCTTCTCCTACTCTTCCTGCTCCTGCTCCTGCATCCCACTCCCTCCTTTTTCTTCTTCTCCCACTCCTCTTTCCTCTCCTTCTCCTCCTCTTTATTCTCTTTATCTTCCTCCTCCTCCTCCTCCACCTCCTCCTCCTCCTCCTCCTCCTCCTCCTCCTCCTCCTCCTCCTCCTCCTCCTCCTCCTCCTCCTCCTTCTCCTCCTCTTACTTCTCCCCCTCTATCTCTTTCTTCTCCTCCCACTCCTCCTCCTCCTCCTCCTCCTCCTCCTCCTCCTCCTCCTGCTCCTCCTCCTGCTCCTCCTCCTGCTCCTCCTCTTTCTCCTCCTCTTTCTGCTCTTTCTCTTTCTGCTCCTCCTTCTCTCCCTCCTGCTCTTCCTGTTCCTGCTCCTTCTCTTCCTGCTCCTCCTGTTCCTGCTCCTCCTGTTCCTGCTCCTCCTGCTCCTGCTTCTCTTCTTCACTGATGTCTTCACTGATAATGCCCCATTGTAAAGGGTTCGTTTGACGTGTACTGCTCTACAGCGGGCGACTTCGTGTCTGCCGGATCCACTGTTTTGCATAAAAACGCAGATATCAGAGATCAGTTTCTTGCAGCCCGTGCACTGCCTGACCTCGGCAAAACTGTCTTGTTCGACCCGAGACTGAGCTTGCGTCCTTGGGAGCAGACTAATGCATTCTGATGAGAAGCGGACGGACGTTTCCCCCTCGCCCGTGACGCGCGGAGAAGTCGTCGAGCAGTGCAAGCAGTCTATATAAGTGCACAGAATAAAACGTTCACCCAGAAACAAAGCTGCGGTCTGTTTGAAGTGCCATTCGGCTGACCTACATTAATCATATGCGAGTCAGCCGCCATATGCGTGTCGTCCCCTGGGACTGAAGAGTTGTTGAAACTTCAGCAGGATTTAAATCATAACTCTCGCCAGCGAATAAAAACAATTGAAGCATAGTTATGGAGGGTTTATAAACACACTTATATATACTATTGTGTGCAGAAGTAACTAGCTTGGCCATTACGCAGCAGTGTTGACATGGAACACATAAACATTTTTTCTTAGAAGAGTTTCTTGTAATAGGTTTAATGGTTTATGAGTTGTGACGGTTCTGGGTGTTCTGCTTCCTGCTGTAATTTCGTGCATAATTCTCATTGTGTAAACTCAACACAAGCCTTCCCGTGGTCATGGAGATAAAAACCAAAAAGTGTCTCCAAGTCTCCTTTTCAATTTGCATCTGTCTGTTTGCATCTGTGTTTATTAGTATTTCTGTGTCAGCGTGTTTGTCTTGTGTCTGTGTGTTTGTCTTTGTGACTGTGTGTATGTATTTATGTCTGTGTGTTTGTCTTTGTGTCTGTATGTTTGTGTGTGTGCGTTTGTCTTTGTGTTTGTATGTTTGTGTGTTTGTGTGTTTGTGTGTCTGCATGCGTGTGTGTCTGTCTGTGTGTTTGTGTGTTGGTCTGTGTGTTTGTGTGTTTGCCTTTGTGCCTGTATGTTTTTGTGTTTGTCTGTGTGTTTGTGTGTTTGCTTGTGTGTCTATGTGTCTGTGTGTTTGTCTGTGTGTCTGTGTGTTTGTATGTGTGTCTGTTTGTCTGTTTGTCTATATGTTTGTATGTATGTGTGTATTTGTTTGTGTTTGTGTGTGTTTGTCTGTGTATTTGTTTGTCTTTGTGTCTGTATGTGTGTTTATCTTTGTGTCTGTATATGTGTGTGTTTGTCTGTGTGTGTACTTTTGTGTCTGTCTGTGTGTCTGTATGTTTGTCTGTCTGTATGTTTGTCTGTATGTTTGTCTGTCTGTATGTTTGTCTGTGTGTTTGCGTGGTTGTCTGTGTGTCCGTGTGTTTGTCTTTGTGTCTGTATATTTGTGTGACTGTCTGTGTGTCTGTATGTTTGTCTGTGTGTTCGTGTGGTTGTCTGTGTGTTTGTCTTTGTGTCTGTGTGTGTGGCTTGGTGTCTGTGTGGTTGTCTCTTTGTCTGTGTGTTTGTCTTTGTGCCTGTGTGTTTGTGTGTCTAGATGTTTATCTTTGCGTCTCCCTCTCTCTTTCTCTCTCTCTCTTTCTCTCTCTCTCTCTCTCTCTCTCTCTCTCTCTCTCTCTCTCTCTCTTAGACTGACCTCTGTTTACAAATGGCTCGCTAATCTCACCACTCAATCCTTCCCTTCACGACTCGAGTCACGATCACAGAAGTCCAACCCTGAACAAGCACGCCATCTTGTTGGCGATAATGCCACTCCGTTGCTAGGGACGCCAATTAACTTGGAAACGGAATGACACCCAGCATGGCGGCCGGCACGATGAAGGCCGTGGTGTCGTAGGAAGCAAACTCAATGTTACCGATGCTGTGCAAATTGTTGCAGGATCCTGGGCAGTGAATGCTGCATCAGTAGGGCAGGATGAAGCAAGATGGCGAAGGATCACTCACGACGGCCCGCCCAAGGACTCGCAGGAAAGACCCTCAGGAAGGGAGCCCTTAGCGGGAAATTGGCCGTCGCGATTATTCCCTCTTCGCATGCCAAGAATCCCGTGGCGCAGATCGCGGTTGCCCCGTGACGCAGGAAGTAATCTTTCAGGGTTTCTCCGTTAATGCTCAACGGAAAATAATCATATCGGATTTCAGCTCACCTTCTTTTCCCCCGGTGCATCGTCCTTGGTGATAGCCTCTCGATGAACGAGTCCCTTGCGTCCAGTAAAAAGGGCTTAGGTGCGTCACTTCAGGTCATTCATTTTCCATAGGTCCTGCCAGATCACCGTAATAACAAATAAACGTTCGTTGTGCGTGGTGGTTGTGGTGATGGTGGTGACGGTGGTGGTTGCGGTGTATCCAGTTGTGGTGGTGATGATGAGAATGATTGTCAAAAGGTGGCGGGGTGGCAGAGTAAAGAAACGATATTTCTACCGAAAGAATTTGCGCGGTCACTGTCATGGATATTCATGGCCCGTTTGTGAATAAGTCTTTTCCCCCGATGCATCGTCCTTGGTGATAGCCTCTCGATGAACGAGTCCCTTGCGTCCAGTAAGAAGGGCTTAGGTGCGTCACTTCAGGTCATTCATTTTCCATAGGTCCTGATAGATCACCGTCATAACAAATAAACGTTCGTTGTGCGTGATGGTTGTGGTGACGGTGGTGGTGGTGGTTGTAGTGACGGTGGTGGTGGTGGTGATGGTGGTGACGGTGGTGGTTGCGGTGTATCCAGTTGTGGTGGTGATGATGAGAATGATTGTCAAAAGGTGGCGGGGTGGCAGTGTAAAGAAAAGATATTTCTACCGAAAGAATTTGCGCGGTCACTGTCATGGATATTCATGGCCCGTTTGTGAATAAGTCACGGACCCATTGATGTTCTAGTGGACGTGGTAGTTGTTGTGGAGGTGGTGGTAGTGGTGGCGTGATGATTGTAGTGGTGGTTGTAGTAGTGGTGGAAGTAAGGGTAGCAGTGGTTGTGGCCGTGGTGTTGGTGGTGATTGTGGTAGTGTTGGCTGTTGTAGTGGTGGTGGTAGAGGTAATTGTTGTGCTCGTGGTGACGGTTGTGTTGGTAGTGGTGATTATTGTGGTGGTGGTGGTAATGATTGTAGTGGTAGTGGCGGTGGTGGTTGCAGTTGTAACTGGTAGTGAAAAAAGTGCGAGTAGTTGTGGCGGGGAGGGAGCAGTAGAGATGGTGGTGGCAGTGCCCTTGTGATGATAGATTTCAAAGGTGCCATAGTTTCCCTTTTGGGTCTGTGTGCCTAATATTCAGAGTCTAATAAAGACAGCGATGTAATTCATAGAACTATGTGGTCTTCTTTTTTATATTTGTATTGAGACGCTGCTGTCATCCTTCACAGAGGCATTTGAAAACTGATTCATGTCTTCACCAGAGATGTAAGCGGGACAATTCAGTCGATACGTTTTAACGTTTTCATTCAATACAAAGCTATTTCTCTTTCATTTTGCAATGAACGTATCCCTGAGATACTCCACATATACGTAGACTACAACACAGTACAAGTCAATGCAACTATATTCATCTGTGATACCAAATTATCATTTACATTCATGTTCATATCACAGTCGTTTCTTTGCGGTGTTGGTCA
>JAWQFJ010000338.1:187161-218014 GCA_034096865.1 Theodoxus fluviatilis
TGTCATCTTATAGCACCTGTCGCCACTGCATTGCAACTGTTGTCACAGTTCGGTAACCAGCCCCGTTTACCAGTGAGTGTCGGCAGTGTTTACCGTCACAGTTTATGGACGTCTGCGGCGATAAGAGTACTACTATCTTTACAACACGAGTACTTAAATAGTGACGCGATTCCCACGAGATTACTACACTCGCGGCTATACTGAGAGTATTGCAGTTTCCTGTAACTCTTGCCACTCATCTGGTACTAATCACTGGTTTGAGTTTACCGCTTTTCCCATTGGACTGTTTCTTCTGCGCCGAAGCGACCGCCACTGTATTGGAACTACAGCCAGTGTTTTGAGAGACCTGTGACTGGTACTTTCTCCGCACCGCCGTTCCATTCAGGTACGGTGAATGATATCAGGTCTGCGCTGGGGAAGATTGCGCTGTAAGGGGAATAAGACCTCAACTGCTGCGATCACTACTACACGAAGTGACCCTCTGTGTTGGGTGGACGGTGTCTCACAGAAGTATAGGCAGCCGTTCTGTGACCACTACAACTCCTCTGTGTGACTGCACTACTTGAGTCGAGGACTGCTTCTTCCCTTCAGCCTAGGTAAGTACATACTTTGCGCTGGTCACGTATTCAATGGGTGAGTGGATGGAAGGATAGATAGATGGATGGATGGATGGATGGATGGATGGATGGGTGAATGGATGAATGGATGGATGGGTAAATAGATGGATACTAGATGGATGAATGAGAAACGAATGGATGAATGATGATGAATAAATAGATGGATAAATGGATAGGTGGATGGATGGATTGTTTGATAGCTGGGTGAGTGGATAGATGATGGACAAATGAATGGATGGAGGAGGCGTTACGGCTTATGTGCCTTCACAGACTATACAAAGCCCTTGAGTACTCAATTCTCTGTCGTTGTTTGACATGTGAGCAAGTCTGCGAGTACAACAATGCCGGAACTGGTCTGTGCCCGTCTCATTAGCTGGAATCCCTGGGGACTCTAGTGCTGCAATGGTTACGACGCTCCCCTCGCGGCAAGCTGGTGCAGTGCTAATATCTGCACGGATCCCAGAGTTCCATCCTAGGGCAAGGTGCTTAACCCGCATTGCCTCCCCTGGCAAAAAGTAAAAGCGGGTACTTGGCGCTGCGCAGTGGCGACCGGGAGTGAACTTCCCCACAAAGAATTCTAATGCATTAGAGCAAGAAAGAAACATAATCATATTATTATCTATTATTATAATTAGCTAGCTTTTCGGGGCCTACACCTAATGCTCAGCCAGGGGCGGCCAGAAGCAACCAATTGCCATCGAGACAGCATCTCATCACTGACACCTGCCGTGCTTTCGAAGCCATTATGATCTGGACCCCAAGTCTAGCGCAGCAATGGACTGGTCGCCAAACTCCGTGTATCTAACCACAAGATGTATATCCAATTCATCCACAAACAAACAGAAAAACCGCCACCTAGCCCCTACTCACCAACTCATCTGGATAGATGATCTTCGTACAAAGCACTGAATCGCCATTTCTCTAGTATTCGTCTTTTGCATCTCGCGTGTGAAGATGCAATGGGTCTGCCCTTAACCCCGACCTACAGGGGATGCAACCATTTGAAAGTAGGTATATACATGTATGTGCAAATGCTTGTGATGTGCACTTTGCTAACACATACGGCCTCATGCGACAAAGTAGTGGAGTTTGTGTTTTGTCTACACAAGGGATTTGGTACCGTATGAATGGATGGATGGGTGGATGGATGGATGGATGGATGGATGGATGGATGGATGGATGGATGGATGGATGGATGGATGGATGGATGGATGGATGGATGGATGCATGGATGGATGCATGGATGGATGCATGGATGGATGGATGGATGTATGCATGGATGGATGGATGGATGCATGGATGGATGGATGGATGGGTGGGTGGGTGGATGGATGGGTGAATGGATGAATGGATGGATGGATGGGTGGTTGGGTAGGTGGATGGATGGGTGGATGGATGAATGGATGGATGGATGGATGGATGGATGAATGAGTGAATGAATGAAAGAAGGGAGTTTTACGGCCTATCAGCCTTTGTAGGCTATGTATCACGAAATCAATGAAACTGATTAGAGTAGGCGCAAGACACGCCTAGATTTCCTAAGTTAATTGCCTTTCACGAACCGTATAGGAAGACACTGTGGGTCTTGTCTTTCAGGTATCATATGAAGGCGCATAGCATAATCATGGTATTGATACAAAAGGGCGTCAGTACACCTCACACTTCTTTTCTATGGACGCTAAACTGTTATCGGCCCAAGGCATGTGACTTCTGTTGTGATTTAAAATTTATGCATTCGTAGCAAAAAATCAGTTGTGAAAACAAACTCTCTCCGTTAGTTTGTTGTTGTCGTCGTCGTGGTCCTCGTTTTTGATGTCAGCATGAAGGAAGCTTCAAGTCATTCACGTTTTAGGCTTTCTGATGTTGTCATTGTGTGTATTGAGCGATAGATCATACACCTGGAAACACCAAGTTGCACTTGATTTATCACCACTGAACGTTTTTTGGTTCCGTTCGCAAAATGCTCTGCGCAACTTGTACGTCTCACACACACATGCACACACACACACGCACACACACACACACACACACACACACACACAGTTGCACAAGGCCCCGCACACACATGCGAGCGCACGCGCGCGCACACACACACACACACACACACACACACACATGCACGCACACATACACACACATATAGGAGAGAGGGAGAGAGAGAGAGAGAGAGAGAGAGAGAGAGAGAGAGAGAGAGAGAGAGAGAGAGAGAGATCTTAGCATTACAGACATGCCCTGAGCCGACATTTCACTTGAATAGCGATAACGTGAGATCAGTGTTTCACCACATCGGTGGTATGGGAAGTGATCTTTTGCGACACTTATAGACGTTAACACGTCTTCGTTTTTCCCCCCACATAGACCTCGCAAAAGTACAGGGCGGGCGATTTATCACGGCTTGTCCTGAGGGCAAATGTGAGCGAGTACCAGGACGAAATAATCGGTGATACTTTTGCCGCGACAGTAAACTCAACATCACCTTATTTCATCGGGCATGGGTATGCACATCGGGCATGGGTATGCACATCGGGCATCGGGCATGGGTATGCACATCGGGCATGGGTATGCAAAAGGAAGACAAACAAAGCGAGATGCAGTACGATACTTGGTTTGTTGCCGTACCAAACCTGCATGACGCCTTCAACGATCTCGCTGGTTATCACCATTTTGTATATAATGGTTGTTTACGAAAAACTATCTGCCTCCCATTTCTGAACAGAGAACGATTGTTTTTTTAATCCTCCTTAGCCCACCCTATGCCCATTACACTTCTTCCTCTTCTGTCCTTAAATGAATAAATGAAAGGATGAAAACTTACAGCCTATCAGTCTGTGTAGTCTATTTCAGCCAATGACCACAAGAATCATTGGAGCTGGTTCAGAGTGAGAGAAAGTCAACTTTTTATTTCCCTAGTTATTCGCATTTTACCAATCACGTATGGAGACGCGGTGGGTCTGTTTTTACCTTCAACCCACAGGTGGATATCTGTCCTTAAGTGTCTGTTCACCCTCAGTCCTCCGTCGCCCCATCCCGCAACTCTCGACATACTGTCCTCTAACCATCCACCACTAAATCTTGCACACTACCTGCTTCTATACCCCCTCCCTCCTACACACACCCTGGCTCCATCTCACCCTCAAATAAGCCGGTGCTTAACTAGTGGACACACCTCGACATCGACGTCTTTCTCGCACAATCCTCCCCAGTTTGTGTGCCCCGTAGCAGGATACACGAGACAGCCACGCGCTGTACTCGGTCACGCAAATAAACTAATGTCCGCCTTCGGTTCATGTGCAAACTGCTGATATTTTGAGTTACTGACAAACAAACAAAGACAATAAAACAAGCGGCAAGACGGTCGACACTTACGGCTTGCATCCGCTTTCATGCCGCTACAGTGCCGGGAGATTCCCACGCCATGCCGCTCTCAGCGACGTCATCAAACGGTCGCTCGACTCCGCAGGCCTGTATTCCGTTTCGGAACCGGTTGGCCTCGACAGAGACGGGCTGCGCCCCGACAGCATGACTGTATTCCCATTCAAGAACGGCAAGTCACTTGTTTGGGACGCCACCTGCTCTGACTCTTTTGCACCGTCTTCAATGACAGACTCCGCTATTGACCAAGGCACGCTGCCGATCCGCCGAAGGTTTGAAAAGGAGGAAATTCGCTTCCATCTCGGAACGGTACCACTTCGTCCCGTTCGCTGTTGAAACGACCGGAGTTGTCGGACCGGCAGCAACGGAACTTATCAGAGAGATCGGCCAGCGGATTGCACTGTCGACAGATGACCCACTCCAGACACAGTTCCTGTTCCAGAGAATCTCTCTCGCAATCGCGAGGGGCAACGCGTTCGCGATCACGTCGTCGGCCAAGCGTGAGGCTTCCCGTGACCCAAAGCCGAGGTGTTTCCCTCGCCTCTGACCCTGGCGGTTGCGTTCGTTTGTTGGCACCAATCTCGCTCATGTGGACAAGACGCAAATAGTTTTGTAGAATAGACCGTAGTTCAACAGAGTTCACGCGTACAACAGATTTCCTGTGACTGTGAAGCGTAGTCGAGTCTAACGCACCGTGGCTGTATTTCGATGACCTTCTTTTGCTGTGTGTTACATCGAATTTTGCTTTGACATTGAAGTATGCATTGTAAATTTGCTGTTTTCTTAAATAAAAATAGAAGATTTAAAAAAACTAGCAGCAGTTTAAATTTCTCAAAGCTTTATGTGGAAAACATAAATAGTTCGTGTGAACTGCTACATTATTCAAATCAACTTCCGGGATGAAGACATTGTTGAAGTTCGGGCCACTGAGATTCATGGCTTATCATGTAGCTGAGTGGTTCGGTCAATCAGCGTAACTCGACTTTTTCAAACAGGAGTCGACCAAGACAGATAATCACAATGGCGGTCTACAGAAACAAAACTCTCATGTTCAAGTCGCGGCCAGACATAAAACTGCCCCAGGCACAGCCTGAATTAGATATCACGTGACCGAGTTTTCTGTTTCTACCCCAAGCGTCCGGTATTTACGCGCAGCAGTGTTCGCTAGTTAAGCACCACGTTTATCCACGCCTATTTTGCTTCTGCCTACTCTTTTCGCACTTCATTCCCCCTTTTCCACTCCACTCCTGCCTCTGCATACCTTCACCACCACCACCCCCTCCGCATTTGCTCCACCCTCCAGCAATTCGTTCGGCCTTTATCCACCTCACCTTATCATGTCTCCCACACACTCATCTATACCTCTACCCTGTACCTCCCTCCACCATCACCACCACCACCACCACATCACAGTCTTTCTCCTTTCATCCGCTCATCTTGTCCTACTCTCTGCGTTGGGGGTCAGAACAGACCCACCGCGTCTCCCTACGCAAAGTAGGCTATAAGAGGCGAATGACTAGAGAAATCTTGATTTGCCTGCTTCTTGCTCCAACCAGCTCAAGTAGTTTTCGTGGTCAGTCACCTAACATAGCCTACAAAGGTTGATAGCCGGTAAAACTCCATTTATTCGTACTCTCATTCATTCATTCATTCATTCATTCATTCATTCATTCATTCATTCATTCATTCATTCATTCATTTATTCATTCGTTCATTCATCCATTCGTCCATTCATTCATTCATTCATTCATTAATTCGTTCATTTATCCATTCGTCCATTCATTCATTGATACGTTCATTCGTTCATTCTTCATTCATTCATATACTGTGTACCTCTTCCCTTCATCACCACCACCGTTACCATCATATTAAAACTTTTCCATGTTTTACCAGTTTTATTCCAACCATGAATGACTGAATGAAGTTTTACGGCCTATCAGCCTCTGTAGGCTATGTAAGGCCATTTATCACGAACTCACTAGAACTAATTAGAATAAGATCAAGTCGTTACGATTATTTGCCTCTTATGAAACGCGTAGGGAGACGCGGTGGGTCTATTCTGACCCCCAACCCACAGTGGGTAGATTACACTCGCAAATAGATTGCAACCAAATGTCGTCTATGACAAGAAAATAGTTAGACGACAGAACGTTGCAATTTACTGTCCGTGACAGGAAATTAGAGAATGAACCATCAGGAGCTCATGAAAAGCGGTGCTTCTGCACAACGTACAATAACTGATACAACCAGCTACATTCTGTAAAGAATCATTCAACTTCATCGTGACTTTATCCGCATGTCTTTCATTATACACGTAGCTGCAACTTCTTCCACGCGAATAATTTTATGTTAAATAAAACTTGGAATCCTTCAGAAACACAAGCACTATCAGTATTTCCTCTTTTCAACTGCGTACTTTTACTGGAAGAAATGATTTAGTTCACATACTTAACACATAAAACGTGTTCATCACTTTTTTTCTTTAGGTCTTAGTACAATGAGAAGTGCTTATCTTTTGCCATACTTCACCATAGGTACAAGCTATGATGACATGTTTTAATGTCTCAGCTTCCATCTTCCGGAGAAAAGACTATAGATAGCATACATTTTAGCTGTCTTGACATTGAATGGAGAGTCATCTGGAAGAAGAATACTACGCTAAGTCCTGTTTTGAAAATCTTTGAGCTTCATCTCCAGTGTTTTTACTATAGTTCAATGGTTTACCTTGGGGTTAGTTCACTGACTTCTAGTCTTCGTTACCATGTTAACTGGGACTTTGGCTATTGTCGGCTATGCTTGATGTGATGCAAAAAAGTGTTTTTATCCCCTCGGGAAATGCGGGCAGCAGTTATCTTTTGAAGAGGTCCGCCATCTCAAGGAGAACCACGCTGTCATTATGGCTGACAGTCAGCTGTCTGAAGAATGTCCAGAAGCAAAGATCTTTGATGACAGTGATGTCTCAAGGAGACAACCAGACCCCGGGCGGGGCGGGGTGGGAGTGGGGTTGGTAAATCAAACGATGTCTTCTTTTTTCTTGGGGTTAGGGTGGGGTGGCTGTGGGGGGCGTCTCGTGTTCCCCGCGGTCTCGTGCGAGGTGATGTCTCGTGCAAACATCTGAATTGAATAAGAGCCTGAGATGGAGAAAATACAAGAGAATGAATGAATGAATGAATGAATGAATGAATGAATGAATGAATGAATGAATGAATGAATACATGAAGTGTTACGGCCTATCAGCCTTTGCAGACTACACGTATGTAAGGCCAATGGCAACACAACTAGAGCTGGCTTTAGTCAGAGCAAGGCAAGTCACGATTTTCCCTCTTCGAATCGCTTGGGATGACGCAGTGGATCTATTATTACTTCCAACAGAGAGAGAGAGAGAGAGAGAGAGAGGGAGAGAGAGAGAGAGACACAGAGACACACAGACAGTCACACAGACAGACACACAGACGGACACACAGACAGACAGAGGATGAATCAAAAGAACGTCAGTGTGATGGATAACGAGATGAACAAAGGATGGATGTAACATTTCCCATTTTATTTTCACGAGTCACATATTTTTCTCAGCCCATATGTATTTGTCTTTGCGTTAATGTTCCTGCGTAAAACCGCTAGTGTTGGATCGAGATGCAGTCTGTGAAGTGTAGCGGAGGAAAAAAGCGCTCGCCTGTCAACTCAAAAGTCTGTGTTCTGCTGCTCGCCTGTCTGAGCGATCAAATAAGTGGTGTCAATTGTCGTCCTCAACAGACCTGGTGTGGCAACAAGGCAGACACCTTTTCTGATGATCGCAAGAGGACCACGCTCTATCAATGTTCAGGATGATCATGCGATAAAGTAGATCATTGACCAGTAAGACGCAATACTACTAAATATTTTTATGGTACGGATAGAGTGGGTTTAACATACGGCAAGGGCCTTGAACAGAGAGAACAATTATTTTGATTATTCTCACGCTGTCTTAACACCTTCACAGCAAAATGCCTTTCAAAGATCACGAAACACTCGCGCACGCGCACGCACACACACACACGCGCGCGCGCACAATCGCACGCGCACACATACGCACGCGCGAGCGCACACACACGCGCGCGCGCGCACAATCGCACGCGCCCACGCAAACACACACACACATTCACTAACACAGCACACATGCACGCATGCTCCAGGATTCCTTAATTCATCCAGCGGTATCAGCCACGTCCGGCACAGGAAGTGATCTGCTGTCTGGTGAGGGGAACGTAACTGAGAAGACACTGCATTGTGGACAGAGGATTCCACCCATGTCAGCGTCATGTATCTCAGCCTCTGGCGTCGAGGGAGAGTTAAGGGACTGTCTTTGAGAGGCGGGCTGTCTCCAAAGCTGCAGGAAACCAACGGCCAGAGCATTAGGCCAGTTATCAGCTACTGCCCAAAACTAGCATGCAAATGACCGGACTATCTTCGAGTCGTTCGTTCGCGGGTCTGATTTGCAATGAACCAGATTTGCTCTCTGGCAGTAACAATAAGGTCCCTTCAGTCGTGTCTGGCCACGGGTGGCGCATCCTATTTGTTCTGTCTGACTGCCCGCCTGAAGCAGCATTGTTTGTGGCAGAAGAGACTGATGGGGGAGCGACTATCTCTGTCGCCAAGGTCGCATCTGTGTGCGGTCTCTGGTCGGCTGGAGTTGCTGTGACCCTGTCTGCGTGCCTCCTGTCTGCCGCTTCGCTCATCAGCTTCTCTTCCCCTGTCTTGAAGTGTCCATCCAGGGTACTTTTCCACCTCTGCGGTCAGCTGCAAGGACCTCCCAGGACTCCGTCGATGCTGAGCGCCCTTATGTTCCTCTTGCAGGTTTTCCTGTATCGCAGCTGAGGGCGACCAGTGATCCTCCTCCCAGTTGCCAGCTTCATAGAGGATGACATCCCCTCTGACACTATCCTGGCTTATCTTACATATACTCAATCCCGTTTTACTTTAAGGCCTGCTGTTGTCCTAAACTTGTTAAGTTAAAATTGTTACTTCTTGTTGTTCTTTGACTATGAACATACTAATAGATATTAAAGAAAGATGCAGTGAGACATGTTTGTGTTCAGACAACTCCGAACGTTACCAAATGAAAATGCATGTAGGTGCACGTGAAGCTGTAACACCTTGTTACAAGCACGACTTGAAGAGGGTGGTGAACCTAATACGGTATTCACTGGTCAGTCATTTACGATGTCGCCAGCACGATGTGCCATTTCATAACTGCGGCATTCACCGTCCACGTTACACGAGGCACAGGTCTTGCAGCACAGGAAACATACTTTTCAGCGGGATTCTCTTCTGGCCGCTGAGCTGTGAGGCTTCTCGTTTTTTGCCTCTTTACTGCGCTCGTCATTTTGTCAGTCGTTCAGACAGCGTGAGCAGGACGCCCATTTTCCCACCGCATTAGGTGCATTGTGTCTGCCTCATTGAGCGCCGTGCTGTGATTCGCGTGCCTTCCGTCTGATTCAGCAGTAATCTCGCAGGAAGCCTTATGAAGCCATCTTGCACCACTTGGGTATGAAACAAACTCTAGATCGGCGACTGATACAATTGCACAGGAATGCATCTGGTCATCAAACGTACATTTACGTTCTTCATATACATACAGAGAGGAAGCTAAGACAGCATGCTGTTAGCCTCTGACGAAGAAACTACTGCATCTGAAATGGTACAACTAAACGTAGGATGAGATGCGTGCACTGGAAAATGGGACAGAGGTTGAGATAGATATCTACAGTTGCACAACGGCCAAAAATCTGCTCCAAAATCTCCTTTCAGATATCAACGCTAGCTGTTTTTAAATTACATAGCAATTCTCAGAACCTCGCCACTGTGTCCGAGGATTTCCTTGGATAATTTGTAGTTTAAATGCAGATGTAATGGGTCCAGGGCTTAGCAAGTTTGACGTGTGCAAGTTATTTTTTACAGTACTAAAGCTTGGCTTATTCACTTGTTTTCGAAGGAAAAAGCTCACATAGTATTGTGAAATTTACGCAGACAGAAATTCATCCAAAATATTGTCTTGTTCTAGTTGTACACGAACCATCCTGGCGGCAAATTTTCGACCCCCCCCCCCCCCTCCCCAGCAACGCACAACTAGAATATACACGTATGTGTACTGATCAGCCGACACTCAGAAAAAGAATATGTTATATAACATACACCCCTCAAAAGAAAATGATATATCAGGGTCGGATGTCATATTTCCGAGGTAAAATAATGAATAATCCCTAACCTTTTCAACGCATATCTTTTTATATTAGTGTAAAATTCTTTCCCTGCTGATTAGTACGCGGAACATAGCCAAAATAATTTTGTCGTTTTTGTTTGAAGTCTGATTCAGATCATCATGAATCTGAACAAAAATATCTGCCTATTATCTCCGGGTATATAGGTGTGGAGTATATCTTAGGAGGAACGCACAGTGGATCAACATCAAGTTCAGCATTGGGCGTTAGTCCAACTTTGAATAAAGATTAATTGCATTCCTCCCTTCATACTTGACTGCTACTGCTTGAGACGGCCGAAGAAGCTCATTAATCACCTTTTGCTTCGTCGATTAGGGCAGTTAGCTGAGTTGTCAGTAAACCCGAAACTCCATTTGCTGGTATTTTCTCCCAGCCAAATATGTTAACTAACGTAGAAATCTCGACGGAAATATGTCTGTGGAAATCAACTCAGATGACGTTTATTTGTAGTCAACGGTTTACTGGTGATACCAATGCATTTCACTGGAACTTTGGGGAAGCATATTCCTTTTCTGTCTGCTTAGAGGGATCGGATACATAGTTTTCCTCACTGCTCTGATACGAGTTTAAACATGAAAAGCTGTCAATGAACGTTATTATCATGTTTGAAAAATTATACCACAATCACGTGTAGTGGTGACACAGATAGAACTCATGTTTTCTCTCTCTGAAATCTGATCTCTAACATTCTCCTTCCTCTGTCTGTTTGCAATTGATGACGAGTACGAAATTAAGGCAACGACTGAATCCTAAAGTTGATCCACATGGAAGTAAGCGATCGAAGTAAGTTCTGTTGATGGCCCTCTCTCGTCTTTTTGTCTGCTAGCTTGTCTGCCTGTCTCCTTGGCAATCTGGTTGCTGCATGACTGCTCACACCTCTGTCTAGCTGTGATAGAGTTTTTTAATATATATTCTGAGTTCTATTCTCGTTTATCAGTCGTACTATGTTTTCATTGATTTCTATATTTCTCCACTTACTTCATCTGAGGTAATCTTTTAATTGCACATTTTATTCATTGGAAGTATGTTGTGGCCTTGAATGGCCTTCAAGGCTGATGATCCACCTATCCCTAAGTGCTTTGTCGGTGACGAGGGAAATCGAGATGTGAAATTTTGCCCTATCGCACTCTATACTTTTTCGCGTTTGAAGGCTCTACACAGCCTTTGCTGGCTGGTGGACAGTGGGACTCGATTTAATGGATTTTATGTCACTAGTTAGGCGAATTGTACTATTCTCCGTTGTCGCGGAGAGTTCTAATAACTTGGTGTAGGTGGGTGTTTCTTAACGTTGTGGCGTTATATAGCCTACAAGGCTGATAAGTCCTTAAACTCCATCCATCCATCCATCCATCCATCCCACCTCTGTCCGCCTGTCTGTCTCCTCGTCAGTCTGACTACTGAAGGGCAAGTCTGAACAATTTCACTCCTGGTCACGCATGTTGTGGATCCTGGGATACTCGTGAAGACCTGGTGTGTTTTACGGAACTTACGATTCCCACTACCCGGGAGTTTAATGACTCGGTGATTACTCCCCCGTCTCACCATGTCCTCTTCTGTCTTTCCTTCTTGGTCTGTTTATGTGTTTGTTAGTGGGGCAAGGAGTCTGAGTGTTCGGACTATTATCTAAATTGTTCTCCTGTCTATGAGCACTTACATCTCAACAAACACGCTATTATTCCACCACCCTACTTCTTTGTTTGCTAATGCGTTTGGTTGACGCATCTTTATCTGCTTGCAAACATGCCTTCCAGTTCAATGCCAGTCCCATTGTCTGCCTGTGTAGATTCATTCCTATCGAAATGCTGAACGCTGCAGCCGACAATTTTCTATCCTAGCGTCTCTACCTTCCTGTCCGCCTGCTTGGCGACCCTCCCATCTACTTGCCAGTCTCTCTGCATGCTGTTCATCCCCCATTCTGCTCCATTTTGTAACTTACCTGCCCTCTAGCCTGTTTTCCTCCTTAGGTGTCTGTAATTTTTGACATCTTGGCTTCTTTAATACTTGTTCCCTACGTAGGTTAAAGATGAACCGCCGGAATCCAGAAGACAACACAAATAATGATCACAAAGATCGCTGGGAGGTGTTGGAATCTCAGGTTTAGTATGAAAATAAACGTTTCGGGTGTAGCCCTTCATCAATTTGACAAACAGCAAGTCTGAATATGAATAAATAGACAACAGTGGTAGAAGAGTGTTCATAATTGATACAGGTAAAAAGTGCTCAGTTAAAATACGTGTCGTCAGTGCTGCAATTGCACATGCAGCTCCATGCAAAACAGTTCGTCTTTACATTGGTTGATAACATGCAAAGTTGTTTGGAGTAGAACAAACTATACGAAAAGTCTCTGGCATGCTTAAGAGAGCTCAGCCAGTGTAGGTTGAGCAAATAACAGGCAAGGATCGAGGGAAGAAATAAGCAGTATTTCTTCCTAAAATGTGGCCAGACAATCGTTAGAACAACTCAGACGACAGCGCGGAGTAAGGAAGACATCCAATTGTGTCCATGTAACAGAATAAACAACAAAATAATGTGCCACTAAAAACGGCTCATGCATCAGTGCTGAGCAAAGTCTTTATTCAGGGTCCAAAGGAACTTTAAAAAGTCAGGCTTACATTAGAAATGCTCAAACAATGCGTGCTCAGCGAATGTCCTTTGGAGTTGATCACTAGTACGAACTAACAATGTGAGGAGAGTGGACAAAAAGTATATCTTACTCTTCCGGACGAGCATACACTTAGAAACGAGTATTGTATCATGTTAGGAATACCGTAGATACTCAGGGAGCACAATTTTACATCAGTTGGAAGGAAGGACATGCGGTTAAAAAAACCAGTGGGGAAAACGCACGGCTTCCTCCAATCCAGAGTCACTAGGAACCCTTCACAGAAGTAGTTTATTGTGTGGGACATGGAAAAGAACCTAGGTGGTTTCTAATGGTGATTTGTACGTTTCCCTATCTTTCTGTCTATTCTTCTCTCATTCTAGCATTCCCGTGTTTTCGACTGCCCATTTTACCTGCCTTCAGCCCATCATCCGTCCACACGTGTACCTGAATTTCTACTCTCTGGACTCCCTTCCAAGCCATCAGTCTGCTTGACCACACTTCTACCTGCTTGCCTGGGGTTCTGTCTACACTGCATCCTCCTTTCCCTGTCTCCCTCACGCTTCATTACCAGCCAGGCGCCGTGTAGACGAGACGCTGCTCGCCCGCGGCATACACTGAGAGGGCCAGGCTCGAAGCCTGGCATTGCCTCCACCGTCACCGACACCGCGGCGCCGTCAGCCGGAGTCCGCTGGCCAGCCCGCCTCCACCTCACACCCCCTCCCTCCCTTTCTCCTTCCTTCTCCTCTCCTCTCCCTCCAAGCGTGTTTCCAGCCCTCGTCGGCTCGCTGCTTGTCCGAGAGCACAAGTGGGTGGCCTGCATAGCCGGCGGTGCTTTGTTCGTCGATGTGGGCGCTGGGAGTGGATCCGTCTACGATGGAGGTGTGTGCCTCTTACGAGTGCAAGGCCAGAGCGGCTGTCCAGTGTCAACATTGATGTCGCTTTCATCCACGGCGTGATGTGTTGCCAAGACAACGATGGACCACGTCATTGAGCGTCTCGTCTGAACCTGGCTGCTGTAGTTACATGACAACCCTTTGACTGACTGTCTACCTGGCTCATACCTGACCGCCTACCTGGTTGCCTGCCTGGCTGCATACCGGTGTACTTATTATTGTGCTTACCTGCCTATTTACCTCCTTGGTGGGCTGTATACCAATATGCTTTACCGATAACCTGAACTCCTGTTAAGGCGCCGTACCCCGAGGTTTCTTTCCGTCACGTGAAATCATCAAGATTACCGTCGATCTATCCACAACGTCTTGCTACCACAGAAGAAAAAAAGTGCGTTCACCTGTGTGTTCTTTTGCATCTTCTGCAAACAACAAATTTGGGAGGACTAGCGAGGTATCCAGGCGGTTTGACAGGCGAGGCGATACCTCGGGGGCATCCAGTGATTTCACCCTCTCTATTCTCGCGGCCTGCCACTACCGCTGCCTGCGATTCTGTGACTGTCATTCCAGTTTGTGCAATCGAAACGGACAGCAAATACTGAACCTAATACACGTGTTTCTTAGAGTTGCAAACCGTTGTTTCATTAGCCTGTGTTACGCCGAGAGAATCTCTGGGACATCGAGCCACTTTGCCTAACCTGACACAGCTTCAACAAAAAGTCCCATGCCAGCAAGTGCAGGGAAACTGCTGAGTTCGTAAGTCTTCCTGCGTGTAAAGGAGATCAGCAAAGATATTGCCCAAGGCTTAGAAACTGTATTTAGTTTCTTCCAGGATTTAATCTCGAGGACTTCCACACCTTGGTCTTTTCACATCTGAATGTATGACTGCGAAGAAGGCACCAGTTCCATTTGGAAAGGCACAGGTAAGCACCCTGATTGAGCGCTACCGGGCTGCACTGAAGGGGCTAAAAGATTCGAACTCTTTGTAAGTGTGTCACCCCCTTCTCTCACACCGTCCCCGAAACCCTACCCCACCCCGCTTTTCTCTTCTTCCCCTCAGCCCCACCCCAACCCTCCACCTCCATTCCCACCCCCCTCTCTCGCCAATCGTTCTTACTCTCTACGACATGAAGGCACGGCACTGTTAATTGAAAGGCAGGCCTGGTCGTTACTGTTGCTACGTGAGGCACGCACAGTGACACTCCGTCTATCTGCGTGACGGTCCTGGCTAAGCTCGCCTCCCTGAACACAGGGCGCACGTGGAGATGAAACGTGGAACACCAACCCTGGATACCTGGCGGTGACAACCAGAAGAAGATTGCCCTCGTCCAATGCTGAGACGCGCTTGTTTGGATAACTAACGCCGAGTGCATGGACCGTTCCCTTCCGGAGAAGGACGATCAATATGAATGATGGCGTTCTAAAAGGAATCTCCTGTGATTATCAACAGTAACAGAACGCACAAATTGACATCCTCCGATACCCCGCCATTTTTTACGTTCTTGTCAGGAGGTGATGGCGGATTAAAGCAAAAAAGGACTTTCGGTGTGTTAAATTTTTTTTTGAACTTCATTGACGGCTTTGCTCGTTTGTCGTGGCTTAGCAAGGTATTTAAGAGAATACAAGTTCTGGCGGGTTGTTGTCGTGACGATGACACAAGTGTCTTGCAAGTAGTGAAAACCAAACGTTCTGACCTTGTAGGCCTACTGCTGACGACACTGTGAGCGATATAGATTAACGTGAATTTTCATTCCTCCCTGACGGTCACAGACACTATATTCAGATAAATTCTTAAATATCTCTGCTGACACAGCGAGTGTTATTGACCCGTGGCTTCTATGTTCTCACTGACAGGAAATCCAACAGGTAAAATTGCCAGTTCACTGGAACCATCTTCGGAGACGGACTTAACTGCGCGGAAAAAGGCATAGTGAAAGAGAGAGAGCTCTGCAGACGCCCCCACCACAAGGGTACGTTCATCTGCCAACCACGGTCATCTCTGGTGACACAAACAGCTCGCAGCCCCAGGCTCAACGTCAACCGCGTGATAGACGAGCCCGCTGTATGCCACCGCGCGCGTGGTTTTCTGGCCATCACTTGTGACAGTCAGGGTCTTGGGCTTTGTGCTGAGCTGCGGTCGTCAGTTCTTGATCCGCGCCCAGCGTCGCCACGTCTCTGTTGCTCTGTCTGGCTTCTTGGATCTGCAATCTGCAGTCACTTGTCCGATTCTTCCTCTGCCTCAACGGCGACAAAGCGAGATATCCGTCATCTTTGCTGGCGTCCTCACAGCGCTTTGTGAAAGCACACCAATCCCACGGCTGGACTTAGCGAAATGTGACAGCCGCTCTCTGCCTTGCTGCGTGAGTGGAGTCAGACGGTGAAAGACGCCTTGCCTCCGCTTGTTCTGTCTGGGACGTCTAGCCTGTGTACTTGTGACACCAGTTCCTTCGGTTCCATCCAGATCCCTGGAGTCCTGCAGTGGTTAGACGAAAAAGGGTCGCTTTTCCTGTCTAGGAATTACCGCTATCGCCATTAGAAGTGTTTGTTCGCCTCGTGAGATCAGGCCGAGTGTGTACACAAACCCTCCCGCTCACAAGTGCCAGCACCATCGGTTAGGGTGGTGTATGTCAATTGGTGGTCTGCTGGAACTCTGCGAGTTCCTCCTTGTTTACTTCGTGATCGACGCTGGCGAGGAAGTCCTACAACGCGTAGAAAAAACGCGTTGTGTGTGTAAACTGTTCTAACGACATTTCTACACTGCCAGCTTGAAAAGCAACTTTCAGGAACTAAGCGCTCCACTAACAAAGGTGAGTTCAATTTCTTAGGCGTGGAGGCTTCTCTGAGAGAGGGGAATGTGTGCGCTTAGAAAGCGTGGAGAGAGAGAGAGAGAGAGAGAGAGAGAGAGAGAGAGAGAGAGAGAGAGAGAGAGAGAGAGAGAGAGAGAGAGAGAGAGCGCATGGGTTGAGTAAGGAAAATGAATCCTCCATAAATCTATATTGAGTCTTTTCAGCTCTGACGTAGGCTTTCGTGGTGATTCACATATCTATCATCGGTCGACGATCCTCAGTATCTTTCACTCCTTCCGTGCTGGTTTTCCACTTCAATCTTCCTCACCGGACACCGCCTCTGTTGCTCTACTCTTTCAAGGTTTACCCATTACGTCGCCTCGTCTCTCCCCCACCCGCCCCATCCCCCACCCTAGACCTCTCCGTTTGTACATCCTGTGACACTCATCCTCACTCTACTCCCTACCCCTCCATTTTATCTTTCTACGACTCCACCATTACTGTTCTGCAAACCGATGTGTCATCATTCCCCCTCTTTCAACCTACTAGTACACGTTGCCTATACTCTATGATACCTGCACATGTATTTCCACACGCTAGAGTTGTCACAATCCCAGGAGCGCTGTTCCGCTACGCACAGAAGGTCATCGCGGCGAGCGTGAGGGGATCCGTGTATGAATCGATGGGCAATCTGTTAACTGCCAGCAGGCGTAAACACACCTGAGAGCCTGAGGACAGATCAACTGGGGTCGGACCTGGAGAGGAAAGCAAAAGTCAAGCTGATGACGAGCACGTGTACTATGAAAAAACCAACGGATGTTGCCTTGTGTTTTCCCCCCATAACTTACACGAAGAAGGCAGCCTGGGATGGGAAAGTAGGGGGGAGGGAGAAGGAACTGTGTCGAGATGACACATCATCCATCACAGCCCAAGCTGGCGGGAGCGGCGCAAACGTAAGCAGAGTGTCCGTAGTAGGAATTCCGCCGACATGGCGCTTGAAGGAAATCTAAAGGTGGACTGTTTTTATTTATTTCTGACTCAGTGATACGTGATTGCATTCAGTAATTGGTAAAGCAGTCGATTTTGATTTCTTCTAGAATAGATAAATACATTGTGATTGAGATAGTGGTTAAAGAATCTGATTTTTAAAAAGTGTAAATAACATTGTTAAGTGTACGATTACATGTAGGTATTCAGGTGTCTGCGTTGTGTAAATACAGGCAAACGCACGTGCAGATGGTTTGGAAACAATCAGCGCATGTAGCGCACGCTAAGATTTATATCATACACATGCACTCGCGCGCACTCACACGCACACATACGCACGCACTGTCTCTATCTGGCCGTCTCTCTCAATCTCTCTCTCCCACTCTCTTCCTCTCTCTCTCTCTCCCTCTCACCCCCCCCCCCCTTTCCCCTCTCTCTCCCTCTCTCTTCCTCTCTCTCTCACTCTCCCCCCCCCCTCTCCCTCTCCCTCTTTCTCTCTTCCTCCCTCTCTCTCTCTCTTTCTCCCTCTCCCTCTCTCTCTCCCTCCCCCATCTCTCTCTCTCTATCTCTCTCTTCCTCTCTCTCTCCCTCTCCCCCACCCCACCCTCTCTCTCTATCTCTCTCTCTCTCCCTCTCTCTCTCTCTCTCCCTCTCTCTCTCTCTCTCTCTCTCTCTCTGTCCGTCTCGCCGTCTCTCCCTCTTTCCGTCTCGCCGTCTCTCCGTCTCTCTCTCTCCCCCCCCCCCCTCTCTCTCTCTGCCTGCCTCTCTCTCTCTCTCTCTCTCTCTCTCTCTCTCTCTCTCTCTCTCTCTCTCTCTCTCTCTCTCTCTCAAATTTTCCAACCTCCCCCCTACCTTCGTCGTTCGTTCCAGAGTTCGAGATGCTTGTAACCGTTGGTAGCCTGAACAAATAAAATTTTCGTTCATTCGTTCTCTCTTCTCTCGCTCTCGCTCTCTGCCTCGCTCTCTCCCTCGCTCTCTCGCTCGCTCGCTCACTCGTACGCGTGCATGGACGCATATGGACATGCAGGTGTACACACACATGTGTGCACGCACCAACCCTCACTCCAACACACACACACACATATACGCACATACACACACATACAGAGACACACACACGCACGCACACACACAGAGAGAGAGAGAGAGAGAGAGAGAGAGAGAGAGAGAGAGAGAGAGAGAGAGAGAGAGTTATCGCCTTTTACGAATCATGCAGAGAAGTGCGGTGGGTCTGTTCTTACCCCCGACCCACAGTGGGCCACTCCGAGGAAGAAGCTGTGTACACTGTGCCATTTTCTAGAGCTCGCTCTCTTATTCAACGCCATTTTGTTGACATTAATTCTACACCATCTTGTAGTGTGGCCGCGTGATTTGTTTGCTTCATTTGGGGCTCGTGAGGTGCGGTGTTTGAAGCTGCGCTGAGCCTATAGTTACATCTTTAAATGAGATATTTAACTCACGTTGATCATCCCCAACCCACGAGTGAAATTGGGTACCTGTGAACGCTCAGATGGGAAAATGTGGAAAAGAATGTTGGCGTGTTCATTCATACCCTGGCTGTACTTGTATGCTCCCCAGTGAGTTTAGATGGTGCCAGAGTGACAAGTTATGTTTCCCGATGACCAGAGACCAAAAGCATGTTATTTTAGCATCAGTATTGGGCGGAAACTCAATAAATAATATGTCAAGTATACAGAAACCACCTGAGACCTCACTTTATCGAGACAATGTATCGGTGTTGATTGAGGACTGCTTTTCTGAGGAAGACACTGAGGTAACTGAGTACCATTGTACTGCTTTCTTTGCTTGCTGCATCCCTCACCACAACCGTGTTGTAGCCCAGCTGTCTGTAGTATCCCATGGTACGATTGCTGAATGTGACTGTTCATTCAATTCATAAATTCATTGATCAGAAGGGAACTTGAAGGAGTGTTCTGTTGGATCTGAGAATTGGACAAAAAAAGTATCGATATTATTTTCTCTCACTAACGAGGCATTTCGTAGGGAAGGATAGGATAACATGTTATAGAATAAAATAGGGTAATATAGGATTCGATAGCATAGGTTAGGACAGCAGGGAACGGGACAGGATATCACACATGTAGGATAACATTGCGTAGGGTAGAATAGGAAAGGGTTAGATAGAATAGGATAGATCTATTTCTATCCACGTATGAGAAAAACCTGAGGAGAGATGGGGTCAGCAACAAGTTGGGACAAATAACTCTCGCTTTCTGGGAACGCATCGCTCAGGGATCGTTTGCGCCGACACTTTGCCACCACTGGATATTACTTTCCTCCCTGGAAGTAGCTGAGTGCCATGTCAACGCTCTGTCAGTGCCTTTTCATCCCCGTAGTTGTCGCTGCTATTATCTTTGCCTCTCGAGGCGCAGTTATCGCTCTCTTGGGCGAAACCTGGACATGTCGGCCTTTGTGATGAGTTGACACTTTTCTTGACGCAGAGCCTATTTTGGCCCGAAAACTATTGGGACCGTTCCTCACCTGAAACTGAGACTGTGTCGACTGTGTAAAAATCAATAACTTGCAGATATTTGCTTTATTGGAGTTGCCCAGTTGGCCGATAAACCTCTGATGATTACTGTTTTGAATCAATATTGCCTGGTATTGCTGGTGAACATTGTGCGACTTAATTGGCCATTTGGGAACTACCCTGGTGCTATTGTTTTCACTTTGTTCTGATTAATTATTGAGTGTCTTTTTTTAAACCTTGTTATTTGTTGTTCCACCACTGTTGTCCTCTTTCTTATTTTGTGTCGTCATATTTGTCCGTCTGTCCACACACCCCTCCCCCCACCCACCCATTCTTCTCTCTCTCTCTCTCTCTCTCTCTCTCTCTCTCTCTCTCTCTCTCTATGTTTCTCTCTCTCTCTATCTATCTATCTCTCTCTCCAACCCCTACCCACCCCCTTTCCTGATCTTGGTCAGGCTACTGTGGAGATGTAATCTTCAAGTAATGATGGCCTTTTAAAGTGAAACTGCCACCGCCTCTGACATATGCGTATTGGATTTGAGTGTGTGTGTGTGAGAGAGAGAGAGAGATAGAGAGAGAAAGAGAACGAATGATTTGTATGTTAGGCCACGGGCCTATTATAACGAGAGAGAGAGAGAGAGAGAGAGAGAGAAAGAGAAAGATAGAGAGAGAGAGCGAGAGAGAGATACAGAGAGACAGAGAGAGAGACACAGACAGACACAGAGAGAGAGAGCGACAGAGAGAGAGAGCGACAGAGAGAGAGAGCGACAGAGAGAGAGAGAAAGAGAGAGCGACAGAGAGAGAGTGACAGAGAGAGACAGAGACAGAGATAGAGAGAGAGACAGAGAGAGAGA
Organism: Theodoxus fluviatilis; assembly: GCA_034096865.1. Lineage (NCBI taxonomy): Eukaryota > Metazoa > Mollusca > Gastropoda > Cycloneritida > Neritidae > Theodoxus > Theodoxus fluviatilis. The sequence continues at coordinate 208,021 of JAWQFJ010000338.1, forward strand.
AACAGAGAGAAAGAGACAGAGAGAGAGAGAGAGAGAGATTGACATGTATAATTGTATTTGCATGTGTGAAGATTACATTTAACTCGAAGGCCACTGGAAGGCGGAGAAGGCTGTCTGAATTGTATATCCTCGTTAGATAAAGTATATTGACTGACTGATTGTCAGATCAGGTGACGGACCCGAAATCGGCGGAGAACATTTCTCTGGGGAGACCGTTGACGCTTTTCTCTATCCGTCATGCAACAGCAAGATAGTATCGATTAGTGTAGACGTTACTTTATTTCCCTCTCTGACAGTTCAGTATGCCTTTGATCATACAGCCATTTCTTTCTGGATCAAGCACCCCGTGTGAGTTGGGGAGTAAGAATTGACACACCGCGTCTCCTAACGCGATTCGTGAGATCAGGGAATAACTAGAGAAGTCGTAACTTGACTTTCTCTTGTTTTAACCAGATCTGATGATGTTTCGTGATCAGTGGTATTAGATAGCCTGCAAAGGCGGATAAAACTCCATCCATCCATCCATTGATCCATCCACCCATTTCTCCATTGATCCAACCATCCATTGATTCATCCCTGGATCAAACTTCAGTAGTGCATTCAAAACAATATTTGGATGGGAGTTCTTATTACTGCAGTGATAGTTGCGTTCTGAAGAAATTGTCTTGTGAAGTGTCGGTGCTGCCGCTGCTTCCAGTTCTATCTCTGCCGAGTCTACTGCTGCTGCCTCCAGTTCTACCGAGTCTACTGCTGCTGCCTCCAGTTCTATCTCTGCCGAGTCTACTGCTGCTGCCTCCAGTTCTATCTCTGCCGAGTCTACTGCTGCTGCCTCCAGTTCTATCTCTACCGAGTCTGCTGCTGCTGCCTCCAGTTCTATCTCTGCCGAGTCTACTGCTGCTGCCTCCAGTTCTATCTCTGCCGAGTCTACTGTTGCTGCCTCCAGTTCTATCTCTGCCGAGTCTACTGCTGCTGCCTCCAGTTCTATCTCTGCCGAGTCTACCGCTACCACCAGTTCTATCTCTACCGAGTCTACTGCTGCTGCCTCCAGTTCTATCTCTACCGAGTCTACTGCTGCTGCCTCCAGTTCTATCTCTACCGAGTCTACTGCTGCTGCCTCCAGTTCTATCTCTGCCGAGTCTACAGCTGCTGCCTTCAGTTCTATCTCTGCCGAGTCTACTGCTGCTGCCTCCAGTTCTATCTCTGCCGAGTCTGCTGCTGCCTCCAGTTCCATCTCTACCGAGTCTGCCGCTGCTTCCAGTTTTGTCTCTGCCAAGTCTGCTGCTGTCTCCAGTTCTATCTCTGCCGAGTCTGCTGTTGCTGCCTCCAGTTCTATCTCTGCCAAGTCTGCCGCTGCTTCCAGTTTTGTCTCTGCCAAGTCTGCTGCTGCCTTCAGTTCTCTCTCTGTCGAGTCTGCTGCTGCTTCCAGTTTTATCTCTGCCGAGTCTGCTGCTGCTTCCCGTTCTATCTCTGCCGAGTCTGCTGCTGCTTCCAGTTCTATCTCTGCCGAGTCTGCTGCAACTATACCACTGCTTCTTGCTACCACTGCTGCTTCTACTACTGCCACTTCCAGTCCCTTGAGTGTCAGTCTTAGTATTTTCATTCAAATGATGTTTGCTCATGATCTTGTCGTTCTGCTCTTTGCATAGATCTGCGTGACAATTATTTTTTCTATGGATGCACGATTATTTTACAAATTAGATACCCATGTGCCCGAATAAATCATTGTAACTTCCCCAATTCCACAGGCAGACTGCAGAGTCCAAAATCTTACGCGTGTTCAGTTGTAGTTTTTAATCAAATAATTCTGCATAAAAGCAAGCAAATACATGTTGTTATAAGTGTGAGAGGCCCGCTATGTGTGGTCTCTGAAAATATGTTGCAAATCACTTATAGCTTGACATTTAAATGAACACAGATCATTCTCTCTTCAAGATTTTAAAGCGAGCTCTCTGTGACGTCACCATCATATCATATTGTGTTCTCCACTGTTGTTGTTGTTATTGTTGTTGTTTTATCAGTGCTGCAAGAATGTTGCTGCTGTTGCTATTAGTATTGTTGCTGCTGCTATTGCTGCCTGTGTTGATGCCGCTGCCATGGTTGCTGGTGTCGTCGCTCCTGCTGTTGCTGCTGTTATTGCTGTTAATGCTGCTGCTATATGCTGTTAATGATGCTGCTATTGTTGTTAATGATGCTGCTATTGCTGTTAATGATGCTGCTATTACTGCTAATGCTGTTGCTGCTGCTATTGCTGTTAATGATGCTGCTATTGCTGTTAATGATGCTGCTATTGCTGTTAATGATGCTGCTATTACTGCTAATGCTGTTGCTGCTGCTATTGCTGTTAATGATGCTGCTATTGCTGTTAATGATGCTGCTATTGCTGTTAATGATGCTGCTATTGCTGTTAACGCTGCTGCTATTGCTGTTAATGATGCTGCTATTACTGCTAATGCTGTTGCTGCTAGTACTGCTACTACTGCGGCTGTACTGTATATTCTAAATAATGAACATAGGATTATATACTTGTCGACATACCGGGTTTTATGTCCTTGGTATTGCGCGAGACATCGCTCATTTGTGCGGATAGTACTGCAAAGCCGTGCAGTATTGCGCTAGTAGTGGAGGAACGAAATACCCACACGCTGTAAGAACGACTGCATGACTTCGATGCAGACATAATTCGTTCCATGGTAAAGTCACCAAACCCACGTTGTCAAATGCACGGGTAGCATTCAAGTGAAATGAAAAGTTCGCATTTGAAGCACAAGCACTTCGACCTGAGAAATCCCCTGGACGCTGACTGTCAAATAAACGAGAATAAAACGGATGAAACGAAGATCCGATAACGACCCAAATAGGATCCGACACACGAGCCTATTTGAACAAGGAAGGGGTTGCTTTTTTCTGATGGATGGAAAGTCACCACCCATGTGTGATCGATAGCTAGCAGCCATGCGCGCCACTGATGATGGCAGCAGCGAGGGGGGGAAGCGTGTCTGTGGACCTCCAGGCCTGTTTTAATAGGGCGAAGTACCCGATGTGACAGAAGCCGAAGTGGACTCAGGTGATCTTGTAATCAAGGACTGCTGCATACGAACACGCCGCAAATGACCAGAGCGATATGATATGCACATGCCACTGTGGCATCACTGAGCTGCATGATAAGCCGGAGAGCATCACGTTACCAAATGGTTTAAAAACTGTTTTTACTTCGCTCCTTCGACCACATGTCAAATTGAGTAATGTATCAATGTAAAGGAATTTTGATGTAGTCTGCATAAAGCTTTGAAAAATGTATACTGATCTTTGGTTACAGTTTCTTAGTATCTGTGTCAGTAATTCTGTAAATGTGTGTTTTGTTTACAAACCCAAGGAAACAATGGCGTGCACGGCTTGTTTGTCTTTAACTGTATAAAAAAATCAAGTCTGCGCGCAAAGATCCGTCTGACCACCCAATCGAATTGCAGCATCGGCCACAACGCCATAGGCGAACATCGGATTTCAAGGAACATGGAGATCGACGTTGATGTCGTAATTTGGACACTTGCCGGAAGTCCCAGAATCACTTGCGGCAGGTCAAAACATCAGCGAAATAGGCGTAAGCATCGCCCGATGAAAACAGGGCTTCAGACTCCTTTCCGCCTCCATTGCAGAGGTAAGGTCGACGACTGACGAGGCATTCAATGGAGTCATTGCCACACGAAAGAAAAACTGGCATGCCTTGGGAACTTTTTGCATTCTGTGTTATTTCTATACCACAACTCCTGCAGGTCCTCATTCTGCCTATCAAAAGTATATTGCGGTCGCGTTTCCTTCACATTGAAGAGATCGGAATCCTCTGATTGATGTGCGAGAAACTTAAAGCATTTGTTGTCCAAGGCTTTGATTTTTACTTTTGAGCTCAGTTACTGGTTTCTCTGCATGGGAACCATTGTTTCTTTGACAGGATACTTGTATGTCTTTTTCTTTTCATTTTGATGAAAGCGCACAGAGTGGAATGTTGAACAATGATCCGCTTCTCTGTTTCTTTGTCTCTCTGTCTTTTTCTGTATCCTTTTCTGTTTTTCTTTCTCTTTATCTTTGTCTTTCTCTGCCTCTCTCGGTTTCTCTCTTCTCTTTTGTTTCTCTCTTCTCTTTTGTTTCTCTCTTCTCTTTTGTTTCTCTCTTCTCTTTTGTTTCTCTCTTCTCTTTTGCTCTCTCTCTCTCTCTCTCTCTCTCTCTCTCTCTCTCTCTCTCTCTCTCTCTCAGTCTCGAGGTGGCCTTCGTCGAGGACGGACGTATGGGTTAGAGCTCCGGACAGTGTGATTCGCTTATAGGGATAATCTGCTTTGAGTCAATGTAGACCCGTGTGTCAGTCGACATGAGGCTCTAAAAGAGAGGCAGTGAGTGAACTGAATATTTATTTTGCGTGTTTTGTGGGGATTTGGTAACTTGTTGTGGTTCACGCAACTTCAACTTGACTTTGAGCTGAGCTGTGTTCACGGCGAGCACCCCCGTAATGGGGAACGATACGTCCTCGTATCGGGCTCGCATTGGCCTGTTCTACTGTGCATCGCATCGGAAACGAAAATGCAAAGCAGACCGTCGTCGCTACACCGAAGGCAAGTTCGAACTTCATTTGGATGCCTCGATTGTTCTGATGTTCTACTTGTATGTGCAGCGCGTTACTCTCAGTGATTTTCTATCATTGAACGCGCGTCGCGCAGGCCAAGGTAGGCTGCCGCGTGCCTATGCAAAATTCTGTCTGATGGGAGTCTCTCTGTACGCGTCACTGCTCTTCGCCTGTATAGTGAAACCGTGCCATACCCCCTGTGTCAGCTATGACTTTTCCCAACATTTGCTCCGGAGCGGTGACATATCCGAAAATCCGGGACCAGAAACTACTCAGGAAACCCAGACAGACAAGGAATTGTATAGCTGTGACGTTGCTGATAGGCTAGAATCTCTCAGTATGCAAATGGTGCAGGGCAACGACAGACTGTCCAACATGATTTGTGACCGATTTGACAGTCTGCAAAACGAAATTGCCCACACCAAGTCATTTATGAAGTGGCTGGGAGATCAGCAAGAGCAACTGCAGGTCGCTTTACAGGAAACAGAAAGGAAAGCCCAGGCTCAGTATCAGCACCTGATCGGGTGGAGCGAGACTCTACAGGCCGAACAGATGGAGATAAAGGAAAGGCTGGGTCATGTGACTAGTGTTTGCATGGATGGTTTGAGTGAGGCGGAGACACATCGAGAGAATCTTGAGCAGCAGATCATCAAGAACAATGTTAGGCTATTTGGGGTTCCAGAACAAGATAGGGAAACCTATTGGGACTGCCTCCGTACTGTAGTGAGCCTATTGAAAGACACTGTTCCCGATGTAGACTGGCATGAGCGAGACGTCGTGCGTGTGCAGAGATTGGGCACACGAGACAGTCATCAGAGGTACCCTCGACCAATCCTCGTGTCTCTGGCTACGTGGTCAGACAAATTGGCACTCCTGCAGAAAGGCAGAGATAACCTCAGGTCCAAGGGAGTCAAAATTTCAGCAGAACTCACAAATAGACAGATGGGTGTGCTTCGCGATCTCAAGAGACAGGGCAAAGTGTGTTATTTCCGTGGCAATCAACTGTGCTATAGAGATAGCAAACCGCACGCCTCAACTGCATCTTCACGAGCACATGCTGGAGCCGAGAGTATGCACTCCGGGCACGGTAGCTACACATCTACTGACTACAGCGATGCACAGTACGGGGAATTGGGAGGACATCATCAACCCACAACAAGATCTAGGGTGCAAAGAAACTCCTCCACTAAACGCACTGACCAGTCAGGGTTTTATCTCCCTCGTTTCTCCATGGACACAGGCAAGAGTAGAAACAGGGGTATCAATGAGATGAACCTAATAGCGGTCTCCAACACCGAACTGCGGCATGGTCATGATTCGGGCATGAGCGTCCTCAAGAATCCTCACTCTGAGTTAAACCAACTACGTTCCACGACAGAGACCCCCACGCTTAGGCGAAGTCAAGACCACACCGCGATGTTTACATCGAGCAGAGAAGCGGATGGCGCTAAACAGTCAACCACGACAACCCCAGGTGGATTTCCCCATGTACAGCCAGCCAATGAGAAACATGATGACGTCAGCAAACTCGTAACTGCCTCATCCAGTGACGGCTCAAGACGTGCTCACTCGGAGCATGCTGTGCGTGCTCAGCGCACCCTTCTCGACTGTTGGGCAATCACGAATACAACTCAGTCCAGCGCCACACAGAGAGAGAAACTGCAGGAGAAACTTTACGAAGAAGTCATCTGTGAGGAAGAGGGTGATGAGAACAGAGATCAACAGAAAGAAGATGAGGAAGAACGGATTGAGGATGAAGAAGAGGATGAAGAAGAAAGAGAAGAAGATGAAAGCCTCCCTGACGACGAATTCGACGACGCGAGGACCGAGATAGACAAATCCCAGCCCCCAAACTCCAGTGTCGAGGTAACAACTGTAGTGCGAGGCAGTGAAGAAAGGGTGTGGGATGGAAGACTCCGACACTCAGAGACAGTAGTGAAGCCTCGAGTCCCTTCACCCTCTCCGCCCCCTCGAGTCCGAGGGAAGGACAGGGCGACTAGGAACTCCAACTCCACTACCTAGGGGGACGGCCAAGGCCCAAGCTCTCACAGTCCTGGTTTGGAAGGTATCCGTACTGATCTCCTTGACTGTTTCAGACTGCTATCTTGGAATGTGGACGGTTTACTCTCTAAATTCGATGACCCCGACTTTCTTCAGTATATAGAAACATTTTCCGTTGCTTGTCTGTATGAAACATTTTTGCAAAAAATTGATTATTTAAATTGCTTGACATCATATGATAAATTTGTGGTGCCCGCACACAAGCTTTCGTCTAGAGGGAGAATGTCTGGGGGGCTTGTGTGTTTTGTTAAGAAGTCGGTATCATCTTTGTTTCATCATATTGAGTGTACTTATAAGAATATACTGGTTTTCAAAGTAGACAAAACCGTGTTTGGCTCCACGAAAAATGTACTCGTATTTTTTGCATATGTGCCCCCAGCTGGTTCCCCTTTTTATGATTTGATAGACGTAACTGATGGTATCCTGTATCTAGAAAGTTGTATTGCAGCTGTTAACGACAAATATCAGGATTGCTATATTTTGCTATGTGGAGACTTGAACGCTAGAACGTCATGTTATAATTCATGGGACAGTGATACACTAGGAGACATGAGATTAGGCAATGTAAATTCTGTGCGCGATTCTCAAGATGTCACACTGAATGAGTTTGGTCAATCTTTGTTGGCTTTGTGTACCGCATACGATCTTACTATTTTGAACGGCTTGTTTGGAGAGAATTCAGGAAAATTTACGTATGTATCTCACAATGGAAGTAGTGTGATAGATTATTGCATAGCGTCTGATGATCTTGTTGTACTATTTGATTCTCTACTTGTGGAGGAAACAGTTACTTCCCCTCATATGTGTCTTGAGCTCAACATTTCCCGAGGGAATACATGTTCAGTATATTCGAAAGAAACGAACTCCTTGCCAATTACTAAAATCGTCTGGAATACTAATCTCGCTCACCAATATACTCATAACCTCCAGATTTCCCTGTCAGAGTTGAATGATGGAGAAATAGATTTGGAAACTCCTCCGAAGGTAAATACACTCACTGTAACCCTGACAAGATGTCTCGTACAGGCGGCTGATTTTCTTAAGAGATCATTCTATCTCAGGCAGAACTCACCCTCGAGAGTTTGGTATGATAGGGAATGTTTAATTTCCAAGAAAAACGCCAGACGATATTTACGAAAGTTCTTGAGTACCAACGCAGATGAGGATAGAAGAGCATATACCTATCAAAGAAATAAATACAAGCAAATTGTTAGAGATAAAAAAGACACCTATAAATGGAGAGTGAGTAATTCCCTTGGTGCCAGTCTCAAAGACAGTACACATTTTTGGAGACAAGTTAAAACTCTGGGTACAAAATGTCAAGTTTCTTGTGTAATTCCTCTGCAAATATTATACGAACATTTTAGGGGTATCTTTTCTGAAGTATCATTTACTAATAGCAAGGATCTGGCAGAGGCAAAAATGAACCATCACCTGGATGACAGCAGTTTAAATTCACCTATTACGCGGGCCGAGATATCAAATGCCATAAGGCACCTAAAAGTTGGGTCATCTGCGGGTACTGATTACATTTTAGCTGAAATGTTAAAATCAGCCGAACAATTGATACTTCCATTGTTACTCCGTCTGTTTAATGCTATATTTGATCATGGTGTGTTTCCAGATGTTTGGTCTGAAGCAATTATTGTTCCGGTTCACAAACGAGGCCCAAACGACAACCCTGATAACTATAGAGGTATAGCCTTATCTAGCACGTTCAGTAAGGTGTTTGCTCATATTATCTGTTGTCGGCTTCAGGATTGGGCAGACCAACATGACCTAATTCGGGAAGAGCAAGCGGGCTTTAGGAAAGGATATAGCACTGTTGATAATATATTTGTCCTTCATAGTATTATTGACAAATATCTGTGTATGCACAAAAAACTGTACGTTGGGTATGTTGATTTTAGGAAAGCCTTTGATACTGTAAACAGGAGTATTTTGTGGAATATTTTGAGAAGAAATGGAATTTCGGGGAAAATTTTGAATATTTTGATAGCCATGTATAGATCGGTACGTTACTGCGTCAGAGGGGGGGAAGGTCTAACTGATTTCTTTGAGTCCTCTTCGGGGTTAAAACAAGGCTGCAAACTCAGTCCGATCTTATTTTCTTACCTTATTAACTCCTTAATTGTAGAGATCTCTGAAAATAGCAAACACGGTGTGCAGATCTTGCCCAACACACAAGACATAAGTGCTCTGCTGTTTGCTGACGACGTCGCTCTGCTCTCGGACACAGTGGTAGGTCTCCAAAATCAGATTAACTTTCTTCAATGCGCAGCACGTAGGCTTGGTCTTCAAGTTAATATTGATAAAACAAAAGTAGTGGTTTACAGGATGGGAGGTCATTTGGCCAGACACGAGAGATGGTATTTAGGTGAGGTGCAGATTGAAGTGGTAAGAGAATACAAATATCTAGGGAATGTACTCTCTACTAAGTTGTGTTCAAACGAGATTCAGAAAGATTTGGCTTGTAGAGCTAAAGCCGCACTTTTACTTCTGATGAGGTCACTGAGAAGAATTGCACAGGTATCACCGGATGTGTTTTTTAAACTATTCGATGCACAGATTCAACCCATTCTGTTATATGGGGCTGAAATTTGGGGAGCTGATAACTGCCACATTATAGAAGGTGTCCATTTGCATGCTCTCAAGAGTTTCTTAAATGTTTCTTTACACACACCTAATGATATGGTTTATGGGGATACTGGTCGTTTTCCTCTTTCCGTTAATGCAAAGCTACGCAGTATTAAGCTCTGGCTCAAGTTATTAAAAATGGACGCATACCGATTACCCTACAGAGTCTACCAAATGATGTATAGATCTAACAATGAAAAATCTTGGGTTTTCAAAGTAAAGAATATACTTGTGGAATGTGGTTACGAAGAGATCTGGTTGAATCAGCGGGTTACGAACGAGACGGCTTTATTGAAAAACATCAGAGAGAAACTCATCAGTAAATTTCATTCTGAATGGAAGTTACGAATCATTAATAGTGATCGGTACTCATTTTACAATATCTTTAAAACATTTATTGGTACCGAGTGTTATTTATATTGTCTTGACAAGAAAGTATTTCGAGACGCATACATAAGATTCAGGATGGGCTTATCGGAGTTGTATATCCATAAATACAGATACTCGAGAGGTACTAACGAGTATTTATGTCCATTATGCAGAGAAAAAGAAGAAAATGAAACGCATTTTCTATTATATTGTCCAGCTCTTAGTGATATAAGGGGAAAATATATATTTACCTGTCTGGATGTAAACAGTATTGATCCTATTAAAGACCTTTTTTCTGATATACAAATAAAGAAT
>JAWQFJ010000339.1:0-57447 GCA_034096865.1 Theodoxus fluviatilis
TCATAGGGCGTGGAAGCTCTGTTGGTCTACCGACTGTTGGATGCATGCATGGCCTGGGAGAGCATCCAAGACTTCTGTCTCACAGTAGAATGGTGAAGAATGCTCCTGGGGTTGCCTCAATGTGGATGTGGAGGAAGCATGATATTATCTATTAAATTTGAGTCCAAGTGTAGAGGAGATTAAAGTATTAAAAATGATTCTGAGAAATCAGCCAAAATAGACTAAAATTGGTCAATTAATCACTTTGAGGGTTATTTGTTTTGATTGTTTGTTTTTCTGAAAGTTTGTTATGTGCACACACACAAGCACGCACGCGCACACACACACATACACACACCACACACACACCACACACACACAAATACACACACAACACACACACACACACAAACACCACTCGCTGCCCTTCTATGATCACCGTAGAAGAATCACATACAGCCTGTGCTGCACCGATACCTCCCTCATCAGCTGGGATGCTGTGGTCTTTGTGCCTTCGGAGGCTGCTCCAGTAGCACTCCCACAGCCAAACAGCGCTTATGTGCTACCGAGAGGTATCTTGAAATCAACTATTAAAACCCCTCACAACAAACTAAACTTAAACTCTGAAGCTAAACTAAAGAACTAAAACTAAAAAGTAAATACGCTTACGTCAAGATGTCAGTGGATTCTTGCAGAGGAGGTATAATGACCTCTCGGCAGCGCAAAGGCATCGTGATGCTTGTAAAGAGACACATAGAACGGGTCGTGTTAGCGCTCGTCTTGTCGGCAATTGTGCGAGGCAATAAGATGCCCTGCTCGATATGACTTGCCTGCCATTTCCCATCATTATGACCGAAAACATATCTGCGTCCCCTTATAAAATAGAGCGTTAGCACAACCCTTTTTGTGTGCTCCTTTACAACTATAATGATTCCTTCGCGCTCACGGAGAGCAGTCACTTTATCTCCCCTGCACGAGTACTGCAGTCACATGACCTCCCCTGCACGAGTACTGCAGTCACATGACCTCCCCTGCACGAGTACAATTTTAGCATCGCGATTTGGCGTAGCAGCTCGACCTGTTAGCAAGTGTGCGAGGCGGTCGTGCCGTGGGTCAGTCCCTCCTGGGATGACTTGACTGCTATTTCCCATGATTACGAACCAAAACATACGAGAGTATACGTCCCTTTATAAACAGAGCGATAACACGACCTTGTCTATGTGTTCCTTTACAATTATAATACAATTTTCCTAGGTATTCGTCTCTTGCGAATTGCGCACGGAGTCGTGATGGGTCTTCTCTTGTTACTCCCGACCTACAGGGGGGCCTGAAGGTGAAGGGAAGACTATGCTGGGAAGAATAGTACGTACAAAAGCGAATAGCGCACTGAAGTCTGAAAGGAGAGCAAGAATCAGCACAACACTATCAAGAAGCGGACCAAAAGAGTCATTATACGTTATGTACAGGTACATACGAAGGAACAGGAGAGACTGATGCGAGGACAGGTGTCGCCACAGAAAACTACAGCACTGCACTCGTGAGGCTGAGGAGTACCAAGGACGACTGATACGAATTGAAGAAGGCGATGAGATTAAGATAAAATTAAGCACAAACCTTGAAAGCGGGTTATAGGATTGTACTAATGACGATCGCCGGGGTAACCAGTCTAAACGTGAATGTAGGTGCCAGCACGTCTTCCCATGTCCAACTGTGACGACTTCGAAAGGCGATCTCCGACTGACGTTACTGCATGCTGGAGCGCAACGTTTCCACCCGATAACTGCTGCTAATTCGCAATCGCAAAGCGAGTCACACTGCAGCGAAGTCCCTATTCACCAGACTCAGCACCGAGCTATAATCATGAACCGAGGCACCCTTTCTCTCTATGGACCGGCGACTGAATAGAGCGGATTAGAACTGATCGATGGACGCGACAGTGCTGCAGTCATGCCGTTTGACAGTCTCCCAGCGCGACCAAGAAAATGCAATTGTTCTCCGTCCTCCCTGTCAGTCGGGGCGCTCAGCCATTGATTCCGTTGCCAATGGTGTGTCTCCTGAGGTAGACAAGTACACAACTTCCTTGTCTGGTCTCCAGGGAGCTCTGCAGTTGATTGTTCTCTCGGAAGAGCGAGCTTTTCAAAAGCTGCCATCCTGGTGGATAATGGGCAGCCTTCTGTATTGTAGAATGTGCTGCAGTCAAAACTAATGACAGTTTTTTTCACGCGGGCTGTTTGCCAGTTGCGAAGCAATTTCTCAAAGTGGCAGAATGTGCATCATCGATCGAGCGACAAGTCAGAGTCTTGCTTGAAAAATATGGACGTCGCGGCAAAATGTAGTGAGGAAATTTTTCAGTGAACTTTGTTCATTGATTCCCGGCAATGTTCCAGATTAAAGGGGAAAACAATAAGTAGTTATTTATACAGGAAACCAGCATTAAAAAATCAAGGCAAAATTTGTAGTCAACAGCGTTTTGACGAGAAGCATCACAAACAAAAAGACTCCTTATGCTTACAAAAAGTTACGTGTGGTAAAAGAAACATTTACAATAAACTTTATATTGTCATCTAGATGCACACATGTGCATCATATATAAACGTAGTATTAACCTGAACAGTATACTCAATATAATAATATTGCCAGGAACACGTCGATGACAGCGATATTTTTTCTGTCTATAATATGCTTTTTACGAATACAACCTGGATACAGTACATGAAGCAAAAGTCAGCTAGTATCTAAAAGAATGCACGTTTAATGTGTACAAGACTCAACACCTCCCTACGAATTACACATATTGCAGCATTGTTCGAGATCTTCAAATTTCGTAAGTGAGCGGATGTCGCCGGTGGGCAGTGTTATAAAAAAGATGCATGCTTTCTTTTCTTCTTTTTTTAAAATTCCCTTTTGGCTGTAAAAAGGTCAATGCCGATACGTTCATCAAATACACGTTATTTCCCTCCGAAAATCACACACAAAATTTGTCTTCGTACAAATAGCTCTCACGCAATGTTAAAAACCACCGTCAATTTCTAAGGCCACCCCCGACCCTTCATCTCACTCCCCCCCCCCCCCCCCCCCCCCCCCCCCCGCGAAAAAGAAAAATAGTTGTAGTTACAGTAACCCAACCGACCCTTTTTTCTGCCAACCCTAAACTTTTTTTTCGATTGTGGAAAAAAAGGGGGAGTGGGGGTGGGGGTGGGGGGGGGGGGGGGAGAGGAAATCGACGGAAAGCAATTTGTGTGCTGTCTCATCTTCCCTGTCCTATGAGCACTCGGAGAATCCACTATTTCACAACAGAGAAAAACAGGGTTTTTTTCATCGAAAGAGAAATTGTGACTGGCCTCTTCTATTAAAACAATTTGTTTTGTTTTTTAGTTCAGGCCTATCTACTGACACCTCACCCATCCTTTTTTGTGGTTGTTGCCATTTTACCGCAACCACAATTTTTTTTTCTTTTGGCCTGACGAAAACCCCGTGCTAAGGGACATCACTCCTGGAGGTGCTGCTCTCCTGCGATCGACGCCACCAGCTCTGCCTTGGCGACGGAAGTTCCGCTCACGCTCTGATCGGTCAGCAAGAGTAGTGGCCCCTGTTAACACGCCATCGATCTTGGAAGCGGTACAGCGAAAACCCACTCCAGCGCTAGGGCTGACTGGATTGCCCGGGCAGGCAGAAAGGACACGATCGTTCACCGATCTCGTCGGCGGAGATTGCGGTTCATTGAGAGCTGGAGAGCAGATAAGGGGTTTCCTTTGCCACCAGCACCGGACGCCAATGGCTTCCTCTTTGACCACTCCAGGTCACGTGTTTGCTCGGGATCGAGTGCCGACTCGTTTCCAGGCAGACTCCCCCTGTGGGTTGGGGGTAAGAATAGACCCACCGCGTCTCCCCACGCAATCAGTGAAAGATGAAAAACTGGGAACATCGAGCCTTGACTCGCTCTTACTCTCATCAGCTCTAGTCATGTCGTGATCAATGGCCTTACATAGCCACATAGACCGTAAAACAGCCGAGGCGAGGCAAGCAGGGGCAAGACCTCAAGGCAACGCCCAATCACCATTTGGCAAGAAGGAACATGGCGGCGTCGAGATACGAACGTTGGTGAGGAAGTTGCTGCTGGACGAAGTAACTGACGATACAGACGTCACAGCAGTTTTTCACTTGATTGAATATACCACGTGACATCTCGAATGGCACGGGAGCTTTGTCCAAGAAAAGAAAGCAACCCGGATGCACATGTAGACAGTTTTGAAGAAAGTGTTGTGCTTCGATACACGCCGGGTCAGTTCAAGATACATCATTCAGATAGCGTACATGTATGGTATAGGGATGCTCCTGCATGATTACTTAATATACCCCACAAAATTCGACAATGGTTGTCTATTTACATACTCCTCAATATATACAACTGAACGATGGAACATCAAGTACTTCCCTGTGCGGACACTTTTCCATTCTCGGACAGTTACACGCACATTATAGGCACTGCCGTCTTTGAGCAGCAACCCAATTGGCATAGTCTCCGCCATTTTAATTATCCCGCTAGACGCGGCTAAGTACTTCCGAAGTGTCCTCGGCAAAGTTCGCGTCTCCTTATGAGCGATGGATGGATGGATGGACAGTGTTTAACGGCCTATCAGCCTCGCAGGCTAAATAAGGCCATTATGCACGAAAATCACTAGAACAGTTTAGAGTAAACGCTAATCTCAAGTTGCAGTGTCCCTAGTTATTCGCCTCTTACGAATCGCGTAGGGAGACGCGGTGGGTCAATGCTTACCCAGAACCCACAGGGGGATCTTATGAGCGAGGACCTGTGGGAATTTGCACTCGCCTCGCGCTTTCCTAGCGTTCCTTGCAAGTCCTTGCAAGATACTAGCATAAGCAACGCGTCCCAGCTCGTTTCCAAGCAGACACGGTGTGCTATTAGCAAGGTTTCTTCCAGCCTTGTTGCTGACATTGCAATGTACAAACGACGTTGTAGACACGTTGTGATGACATGACATCGCCACTACGGTGGTGGTGGTTGTTGTTGCTGTTATTGTTCATTCTTTGTCACGTTAGGCTAGCTGGGCGACAAACAGAAAATGTAAATCTTCGTTCCATCTGTTGTAAAGGTGCTGGAATGTTCCAGAATGTCGTAGTGGTTTCCAGCTTTGATGAACCCTCTCAGCAAGTCGGTTGCCTACTTACGTGACGTAGCCAAGGGGCGGTCGCCCTTTGAATGGCCGCGTGACGTCACTTCTCGAAGCTTCCAGAATGACTGATGTATTCTCGTTGTTCTTGATGATTCTAGAAAGCCTCCAACATGTGCATAAGGCGTGAGGGCGTGCCAGAGCACACGACAGAAAAGGTGAGAGTCTGAGAAGAACACAGGTGAGTGCGGAAAGTCCTCCATATGGAGTGTTTGAGTCCTCTATGAGTTTTCGTGCCCTAGGGTGAGGTGTACACCAGAGATTACACACGTGAGATACAACTTTCTAAAAGAACGCGATGAAGAGACAGTGGGAGCACAGAAACAGCCATTTTGTCCTCACGGGATCGAACCCCGAGAGTGGAGTGCGATTATGGAAATGCTGATCACGGATTTTGTCGCTGTGTATCGACCAGTGCGTGAATAAAGAATTTGAAAACGACCACCGGATTTTGTATACTTCGACTTCCCGGCGCGAGCTAGAACACCCGAACAGACATGACTTTACGAAGGAGACAAGTTGCAACTCATCATTTGCTTTAGTTCCGAGGGATTTATGTCTTAAGATGTGTGTGTGTGTGTGTGTGTGTGTGTGTGTGTGTGTGTGTGTGTGTGTGTGTGTGTGTGTGTGTGTGTGTGTGTGCGTGTGTGTGTTTCTGTTTCGGCACCATGAAGGTTCAGACAAAGATAGTATGAACGACTACCTCCTCACGTGGTACCCCAACACGAAGAACGAGGACAGGAAAAGACTCAAGCAACAGGAAAGAATAATAAAGTGCCAGCTCAGAGATCTGCAACAACTTTAGAATGTTTTGAGACAGGCCCCCATGACCATTACCACATTTGGAAAACACCGTGCGAAAATGAACAGCACATGGATTTTTACACTTCTTACAACCCATTTCAGTTGCACGACCTTCCCACTTCGACACTATCTACCGCAATTTGTTGCATTTTTATCAGGATGGTTCACTGTTAATAAGTAATGTCGGTATGTTTAAATTACATAGAACTTTACTGCAAATAAATAATTGATGTTACATGGTTTAAAATCCAAAGGGTGATGAAAATATTTCTTCGTCTAATTTTTACAGCATACGTTGATATATTTTCTTTCATGTATACATTTGTATTTTAACTTTAAGAAAGAAATTTTGTCAACACATTTCAGACGCGAATCAAACAGCTTTGGTGTGTGTAATTGAAACATTTGTATAGCTTTGTCATTGGGTTTTAATTTTTTCTTTTACGTCTTACACTTTTCCATTTGGTACTATTTCATTCTATATTAACTGTTCAGCACCGCCCATTGTTGTAATGCCAAATGATTTTTCTAAACCCACCCCACCCCCTCCCCCACCCCCACCCACCCCTCTCTCTCTCTCTCTCTCTCTCTCTCTCTCTCTCTCTCTCTCTCTCTCTCTCTCTCTCTCTCTCTCTCTCTCTCTCTCTCTCTCTAACTCTCTAAGCTTGTTGACGGTTGACAGGCTATTATACAATCAATCGTTCGGTCCATTATCATTGTCCTTTCTATTGACTAAAGTCCTAATGAAAATAGAGCAAAGCACACCATTGTAGGAGAACAGCATAATAAAAATGTCTTGGTGCCTTCTCATGTGCCAGGGTTTGTGTGAAAATACGACACCAAGCAACTGGCTGTCTGGATTGCTCTTCTTACCACCGCCTCTAGACCAGCACTTAAAGGCCGTAAACCGTCATTGAACACTTATTGCGTGGAACGAAAAATATGGTCTGGTACCTTTCAACATCTGACCTTCGACGGAAGCGAACACTTAAAAACGCATTCGTGCAAAATGTAGCATGTTCAAGTGTAACCTTTCGACTAAATGACGAAATTCTATTTTTTAAAATAAAGTAATGATGTATTTTAACGTTAAATGTAGGTTTTATCTAATCTTTTGTCTCTGAAAATTTTATTTGGGCTCTCTTTCGTGCACTCCCTTCCTCTTTAGGTGTGTGCCTGTATTTATCACTGTGTGCATTGGAGTCCGTTCACTACTTTCTTCCTTTCTAAATACACATACCCGGTATTGTACACACTGCAGTTACAGTATGGGAGTCTGCGATATTTAAACTATGAGTGAATGCATGAATGAACAAAGGAACAAATAAACGAATGTATATATATGGTCCATTGAAAACGAAATTCACTAAAGCTATTTGGAGCAAATGCAAATTGTCACGATCTCTAGTCATTCGCCTCTTACGAATAGAGTGTGGATACGCGGTGGGTCTATTATTACCCATAACCCACTGGGGGGTGTAAACTGTCAATACTTAATATCTTGCAAGGTTTTTCAACATGCCACGTGTGAAATATTCATACAGTTGGGATCGGAGAGAATTTGTGCTTGTCATAATCATGTCTGGTCAGGCGTAACTCTTCTGAGAAGCTCTGTGGCAAGAGCGGTAGCGCGCTGGACCTGCAGTCAGAGGGTGCGGGGTTCGAAACGGCTCGGATTCCAGAGTTGCATCCTTGAGCAAAAATGCTCAATTCCGATTGCTTCTCCCCGCCCCTGCTAAATACAGTGGCAGAAAGACGGACACCTGGAGGTCAGTCCAGGTGTGGCCCACCCCCGAGAGTGTAAGGAAGATTATAGGGCCGAAACACTCGGCGACGGGGGCTCTTCCTCTGAAGACCGTCTTCTGCTTCGCTCCGTAGGGAGTTTCTAGCTACTTATCACAAAATTTAAACTGGTAAAACCTGGCCGAATAAACGTTTCATTAATCTACCAGTATATGATGAAAAACTATACCATGCAGTCTATCTAAAATACAGCACTCAACCCCAGAAATTTTACCCACCATAAGAAATCACCACACCAAGAAATAGTTAATTTCTGTCGAGCGGATGATTTCCCTAGCGCTTAGTCAAGGGAGCTAACTCTAAGTTGGCGATCTGATGTATCAAGGGAAGCAACTCCCAGAAATGGGAACGATCATCTTGCGCGCATTTTCCTTTGCATAAAATGCATGTTTCATCATTGTGCCGATACTGGTGCTGGTACTTTATCGTAGCCATAAACTATTAAGTGCACAGCATCCCTGGGTCAGAAACCTTTTGTGGCTTCAGCTCCTGAAACCAGCATCCAAATCCTCATGACCTTTGCCATTCTAATCCACTCTCGTCAGTGCCCAAAATAATTGTGCCATGCCTGCTCCAAGTTCACCAAGGGCATCTCATGTCTTGTGCTTCCATTTATGCAGGGGAGCATTGCATAGACGCAAGGAAAGCAAAGATCCGGCTAGGAATAGGCTAGTGTCAACATGGTGAAAGCAGATGTAAAGGCAATGTAAATGCTGCTTGGGCCTGGCTGTGCGGGTGCTACTGGAGCAGGCCCTAAAATCACAAGGACTGAGGCATTCCAACTGATGAGGGAAGTATGAGATCCTTAACATGTCGACATCGGCCTATACCTGAAGGACCTTGTGTCAAAGCAGTGAGGCCCAGAAGAGAATCAAGGACAACTGGATGGGTGTTTAGTTTCAGTCAGCCTTTGTACAATATGCAAGGCCACTGACCACGTTGTCCCATGTGAGTTGGGTATTAGGGCCACTGTGTGTCCCCAGTGCACTCAGTTTTAAAATCCCACATATATATACATACATATATATAAATATAATATATACACATATATACAATATGTATACATATGCACACACATATATACAATATATACACACATATATACTCACGGACATAAGAGACGCGAAAAAGTGTGTATTTTTAATATTTTAAATACAATCTTGAGATATTTTGCATACAGTGCCTATGCATTTGCACTCTTAACTACCGCACAATGTGCAAATTTCGTGCACAGCGTTCTGTTTACAGTGGCAAAGGACGGTCAAATGCGGCATGGTGATTGCCTCATGGGAGGCACGTGTAAGTTGTGCAGCAAAATTTGCTTGCCGTAGCAGTGTTCAGGGGTTGTACTCAATAAAAAGCAGGCCTGAAATTTTCTTTCCTTTTCATCAGTCCTCAGCAGCGATGCCAAGACTTAGCGCAGTGAGTATATATATATATATATATATATATATATATATATATATATATATATATATATATATATATATATATGTAAGAGGGTGAGAATATGATGTAGAAACTTGTCCAGACAACTGTAATTCAACGTGTTGTCTTGCACCTCTATTTCCATATAATGTGCCTAGATGGTAACTGCAGAGATACTTGAGGAGGCGTGTTTCGCTCACCCTGTCGCTGCTGTAGAGATATATGATCGCGCAGACTGCCTTTCCCATGTGACGTTTCCTCAAGCCTTTGTGTGCGTGTTTGAGATCACACCAAATTTTAGAGTTTTTTCATTTAATGTACCATGTATTGTTTGTAGTATTGAATATATACATAGTGTTTACCCTTATCAACTACCCCATATATGGTAACCTGCACTCCGTGAGTTGTAAATGATAATATTAATGGAAAATGATGAATAAGTATCTGATGTTAATTTGCGCCTTAAATACTTCACTTGCCATTCATTTGTCTACAAACCACTTTTGGAATTCATTCATTGGCGCAGAGTGTGCTTTGATTAACGCACTTTCCAACGGAGTGGAGTTTGCCATATGGGATTGTTGATTTAAGCTTCAAATAGTTGTTAGAAGCTGTCAGATTAACACGATTTCGCGTCCACTGGGAAACCCAGGTGTGGCCTCTGGCTTAGGAATTTCGTTTGCCTTCGCTCAGGTCCGAGTAGTGGCTATTTAAAGCCAGTGGCTAACAGAGCGACACGACACGAGAAGAGACAGGGAGTGCAAGCCACATCACGGACAGAGATAAAAGGACGGCAGTCAGGATGGCAGAGCGAGAGGTCACGGGAAGGTCATTCCAGTGTACAGCTATTATGCCTGCATTGCCCTGAATTGCCTTGTTACCATGAATAAAGACGGGGAAAACTGACGCCAAGCCTTGCTTGTCTGCTGACCACTCGAGGAGTCAAGGGAGAGAGGCACACTGCCTCTACACGCCATGCCTGCCCGCCCAGCTCGACCACACACGCCCTCATGCTTACTGGCGTGAAAGGAACCCGGGGTCGGTCCTGCTGAAGGGGTAGAGAGAAGTCCAAACGTCTCTCTATAGCCCCACCCTGTGCCTAGGCCCACACCAACCGAACCCCCCTTTTCATATATATATATATATAAATAAATATATATATATATATATATATATATATATGTACATGTATATATACACACACACACACATATACACACACACACACACACACACACACACACATATATATAAAGCAAGGCCATTGACCACGTCTCCATCTGTCTTGTCCCCTGAGTATCCCTACTGCAATCTGAAAATAAATCCAGGATGAAGAGATGCCCATCAGCCGTTGTAGGCTCCCTAAGGGGCATCTAACTGGATCCCCACAATCCTCTCGCCAAAACAGAGGATCATGTGCTACTGTGCCATCTTTTTTTGAAAATGTTTCAGAAGAATTAGAAGTCAGGTTTGGCAAGTAGATTTTCGCCATCAGTCTCAATGATCTCATCCCCCCCCCCCCCCCCCCCAGTCCAGGGGCACATTAGTTAGCAAGTGGCTCGCCGTGATTGCTAGTTGATGGCGAGCAAGTGAGAAACCTAGCCCTCGAGATTCTCCGCCTAACAGACCTGCCTACCCCCCCTAAGGCCAATTCGGGAGATTCTGAAAAACAGGCCTGGGTATGGGGGGGGGGGGGGGGAGGGGGGGCGGAATGGGGCTCAACCGAAACGTGATAGAGGTGGGGGTGGGGGATGGAGATAGGCCCTATAGGAGCGCTTCGAGCTCAACCGAATTGTGAGAGCGGGGGGGGGGGGGGGGGGAGAGATGAAGAATCAGCCAAAACGTGGGGGGTTGGTTTCACTGCTATTGAAATCGGGAGAATTCAAAGCCTAATCGGGAGGTCGGAAGATGCAGGCTTAAATCGGGAGTCTCCTCATTTTTTTTCGGGAAAGTAGGCAGGTCTGTAACAAACACGCGCCAGATGACCTCAGTAACCTGTTGGGCTGTCCCTGGCAGGCCCCAAGGCCAAGCTACCACTCGTGTCAGCTGATGAGTCGAGTATTTAGTGGCTCCAGCCCTGCGTTCAAGATGACCTACCATTTGCCGACCGGTAGCCGAGCCCCCAATGTGAATTCTTGAACGACTCATGACCAAATTTCTCATCGTTGCGGATTGCGCTTCTCAACCAAATGAGTAAACCAGCAGCTGCAGACTGCTCGTTCCCTGTGGAAGCTGATAAAATACGTTAAGCTCTAGCTGTGCATGAAGGCTCGGCATCGCTCGAATCGAAATTTATGTCAAAACGAGTGCACACTTGGTGTAAGCAAGAATATTTTGATGCTCACTGCAAGGGAGGTTACATAAACTAAGGGCTAATGTAAGATAGAGTTGCTTCCCTTGAAATTGTTTTGCTCACATTTTGCCCGATATTTATTTCCAGTTATTCTTTTAAAAAAGAAAAGTACAATATCAGCCTAACGTCTTGTAACGTCTCGCATAGGCTGGGTAATAATCACAGGTCGAAATGCTTGCCACAGCGCATTTTTGTGATGGCTACTTTCTTCTTTTCCCCGAAGGCAGCCATTTTGGTTATACAGGCGCAACAGCGTTTCGGCGCGGTATCTACCGGTGATACAGGTCGCCGTACCAAGTCGTTCAAGAGTCGAACGGTATCTACTGGTCGATACCAGTAGGCCTCTTGAACGCATGGCAGCTATTTGTCCTACTCTGTCCTCTCCGTATCAAACTACTGGAGCAGCACTGCAACATATTGTCTTATGGTTCAAATAAAAAAGGTTCTAAGAAGTTATACAAAGCAGAGATTGTCATTGATGCAGAAACTGGGCACAATATAAATCAACAGAAAAGAGTAAAATCAAATTGAGTGTTCAGTTCAGTCTGTTTATTGACTGAAAATGCCAAAGCAGCGCACTGCTTAGCGGGTCTCCTTCTTGACCACGTCCTTCTTGAGAGGACCCATGAAGTTGTGCTTCTCCTCCGCAGTCTGGAAGCGACCATGGCCCCACTTGCTGGAGGTGTCGATGAACTTCAGGGTGATCTTCTCCATGAATCGCTTCTTGAAGGAAGCCAGCAGAGACTGAAACACAGGTGTACATCACTTTACGGCACAGCAATCTCCGGTGCAACAAGCAGCTTCAAGCTGTAGTAACTGCATGACAAATGAATAGCAGACCAGACCTTCAGAAAAACAAAATGACAAGACTACTCACTACTACAGATTCCATTTGACAAATGGCTCGCAACTCTGAGTGAACACGGAACAGACTTGATGTAAGGGCTTCCTCACCTTTCTCAGAGTGAACACGGAACAAACAGACTTGATGTAAGGGCTTCCTCACCTTTCTCAGAGTGATCACACGCTTCTTGGGCCCCATGATGCATCCCTTGAGCATGACGAAGTCATTGCGGAATTCGCCATTAGTGAGGGAAACCACCTAGAGGGGTGATGGTCTTCTCAGTGGGGTCAAACTCGGTGGCGGCGTTGTTCTTGATCACCTCACCATCCTGCAACAAAACCACGACACGTTCACTCATGAGGGTAGCTTTCAGCAGCTGCAGTCATGTCACTCTCAGTGCTATATGAAGTACACACTAGTATCTTTTCTTATATTTTAAATCATGGTCAGGATGATATTACAAATGTATGCAACAATTTATTAAACAGATTAACTCACTGGAGTCGTGGCTAAATATTGTGATCGTTCTCCGGGATCGTAAGTTTTTCATGCATTTTCAAAAATATAATAAAGATGCAAAGGCATAAGATAACAATACAAATTATAAATCAAATGGAAGCTTGTTTTTTACTCTTTATATTCAAAGATGGATCTAAGGGATTAAAAATGCTAATTATGAATTACACACCATAGAATTGAGTGTGTACATGCACAAAAATGAAAAAGTAGAAAAAAATCAGTTCACTAGCTATTATGGGAAGCGTACAAGCGCCTAGAAAATGAGAAACTTTAAATGTCAATATCCAAGTAATGCAAATGTGTACATAAACATTTAGTACAGACAAATACAAGCAGATAGAGGATAGCAATCAACCAAATCAAAGTATTTGTTCAAGGAATTGGAAGATCAAACGTTTTGCAGTACGCTTTCCCGCCTTTTTGTCAACATACACACCACATGCACAAAGGTTTCGAGTTCCAATCATCAGTCGAACGGACGACACAGGTGACCTAGTATGAAAGTATAACATGTGTACTACAATGTTATGAAGTTTGGAAGAGTTATCTTCCATAGTTCAGGGTCAAGGTCACTTCAAAATATATATACAATCCAACTTTAAAGAGCTCATGTGATCTTGACGCAAGGTCAATCAAACTGGTATCAAAACATAGGGATTACTTTGCCCTATATACCATATATAGGTCAGGTATCCAATCTCAAAAACTTCAGAGAAAATTGGGAAAATGTGAAAAAGGCTGCTTTTTAGACAACATTTACGGCCCCTGCGACCTTGAAGCAAGGTCAAGTCACTATGTACGTTTTTTGATGCCTTGTCATCATACACCATCATGCCAAATTGGGTGCGGATAGACTGAATAGTCTCCGAGAAAAATCCAACGTTAAAGTTTTTTACAGACGCCCGGACGGTCGAAACGGGTGAGTACATAGACTCACTTTTGCTTCGCATGCGAGTCAAAAATAGCTGGTAATAAGAAACTTTAATAGAGCACCCCATCCAGTCACGAACTCGATAGCGAAAGGGAGAAATTTGCAATCGCATCGCAAACAATCTCGCGATATGACTCTGGCAGGAGGACGCCTATCGCGATATTTCTCGCGATACGACTCCAGTGAGTTAAGTAGTCTACAGATGGATCACCCCTAGCACTTATAACAACAATTACTTCTAGGGTTAAAGAACTTTATGTGGGTTGGTGATAAGAATAAACCCACCAAGTCTCCCTGCATGATTTGTGAAAGGCAGGTATCTGGGGAAATTCAGACTTTACTTGCTCTTAAGGCCATCACACTCAATGAAAGTGAAACAGTTTTTGGATCATGAAATACACGTTTCATCATGTGCAAGCAGATACTTCAGCAGATTTTTGAGTCACCAGAAATGAACTAATGGTTTAGGACTGGTTCTATTCTCCCAGATTTTCAAGTGAAATACATCTACCCGTCAGCCAATAGGAACACTTGTTACCTTCAACTGTTGCTCTTTTTTTCCCTAGCACAAATCTACAACAATTCTAGATCAGAGAAATAGGAACAGCATGTTTCTATTGCACTGAGCGCGACAGCCTTTACTCCGAGCAGCTGTAGTGATTTTGTAGTAGGTAGCCTTACCAAGCCTATGAAGGCTGACTGGCTGCTAAGCCCCACTCATTCCTTCATTCAGTTTTGGAAAGACTAGCAGCACTTCTGTCTGGGGATCTATCTCCCCGTGGGTTGGAGGCAAGAATTGACCCACCGCATCTTCCTACATGTTTAGTAAGAGGTGAATAAGTAGGGAAATCATGACTTGAAGTGTTCTTACTATACCTGATAGACCGTAAAATTCCATTCATCATCACCATTCATTTATCTGGTGTTCAGAGCGTATAATAATTATCACCACTACCAAAACTCAGAGGGAAACTCATTGCTGTTGAAGTTGATTTTCTTTGTGCGCGGGCACTTTTTTTTCTTCGTTTTTGTTTTATAATTTCCAGTACATCTCTCTCATCTGGTATTCAGAGCATGTAATGATGATGAGAATTGCAGAGAATCTGAAGGAGACACACCACCATGAGTTATGCTTTCATTGTAGCTGCTGCTGCTGCATCCCAGCAATTTTTATTTGTATGTTTGATTTTGTTTCCTTGAAGGATTATCAGCACTTCTATCGGGTGTTCAGAGCATAGCATGATGATGTCAACTACTGAAAATCAGAGGGAAAGGTATCACTGCAGGAATTGCTACTGCTGCTGCTGCAGCATTTGGTATCCAGAGGACACAATAATGGAAATAAATGAACAATCACAATGGATGGATGGGACTTTACAGCCTCTCAGCCTTAGTAGGCTATGTAAGGCCACTGATGACAAAAATCACTCGAGTTGGTTAGTGTGAAGGCAGGTCAAGTCTCAATCTGTGTAGTTATTTGCTTTTTACAAATTGCATAGAGAGACATGGTGGGTCTACTCTTACCCCTACCCACTGGGGTGTGATGACAAGGAGGGAAAAGTTCTGTAGTCAGCTCACAGGGACAAATGGAAAAGTTTCATAACAAGCGTAATGCTCTTTCCTTTGTTTTCTTATTCTTGGCTCTCAATCTTTTATTGGGATCGTGTTCTCCCCCACACTTTCTTTTTCCATCTAGACCTGGTCTTAGTATTTAGTGTTCCACTTCTCCTCTGCTTCTTCATCTACTTCCACCTCCTCCAGTTTTTCCTCCTGCGTCTTGGTCTGCTCATTCTTTTCCATCATCATTTGCTCCCACTTATCCTGCTTGTTACTCTGGTGTTAAAGCTTCTGTCCACGTTGTGTTTAAATGGTGGTGAGAGGGGCCCAAATCTCTGGCAGTGTCCAGGGTCATAATTATTGTGTGTAAGCCGGCAGCTTGGCCACTTGGTAAAGGGAAGTAACTCTTGTAGACATGTTTCCTTTGGGAGCCTAGATGGCCAGATTCAAAACTCGCATACAGCCTTTTCTGCTCTGACACTTTATCTGCTGGATTGCTGTGATCTTTGTGCTTTGGGGGCCTGCCCAAGTAGCACTTGCACAGCCAGCCCCAAGCAGCTCACATGTGCCACAGGGAAATATCTTGAAGATCAAATTCGAAATTGCAAAGGATGTTAAGCCCATCAAGGTAGTATGTGTTTCCTTCCAAGCCATAGGGAGGCAGCCTCCGCAGCATTTGCTGCATCTGACTGTCTAGTCTGTGCACCCTCACCTCAAAACAACCCAACTATTGACCTGCTGACAAAACCCCTGCATCCGACTTTGACCAGGAAAATATGGCATGTCCAACCCCTCTCCCTGCGCTGCTCATGCAGTTTGTGTAGCATGTCCATTTTCTTTCATGGGCCCATTCTATATCTGTTTTCCAAGTGCCAGAGCTCTATGAGCTGGAGTGACTGGAGTTTTTCTGACCAGATCACAATGTCCAGATGAAGGCTGGAGTTTTTTGCCCCTTTGCTGGCACATTTCCTTTTCCTGTCAGGTCCACCATCACTTTCCACTCTACGCCAGGCTGCAGCAGGGAGCTCCTGTAGTGTTTTCTGTGGGCTTTCTTTAGTAAAGGTGCTCTTTTTATATTGCGACTTTTTCACCCATTGATGGATGCTCAAACTGCACACATTTACCCCCTGGTCATCAGGCTACCATTTTTATCACTCCATTACCATCTGTACTTTCTGGGGATCATGCAACCAGGCTGCAGATGAATACGTCAAAGTTAGCTTTCACAATGTTCCAGCTCAGCCCTCACAGGTACCCGTTTTACTCCTGGGTGGGGAGAAGCAAATGTGAGTAAGGCACCTTGCTCAAGTATGCAACTCTAGAATTCGCACAGCTTTGAATGCCACGCCCACTAGGCGCGAGCGACTGCAGGTCAAGCTCGCTGACCACTCAGCCAAGGAGACCCACAGTACCCTCTCGCCTTTCTGTAGGAACTTGATTGTAGCTGCCCTCTGTGTATTTCCATTTCAGATGTACCCTGATGAAAGCTTACCCACTGTGGTGTTTGGCTGTGTGATGACAGTGTCTGAATTGTTTCCATGATAAGTTGGGAGAGATGTGTCCACATGGTGAAATGTCAAGTCAAAGTATTGGAACTGAGAGGATGGGTCAAGCAGTACAAATTAAGTGGTGTGTGTGTGTGTGTGTGTGTGTGTGTGTGTGTGTGTGTGTGTGTGTGTGTGTGTGTGTGTGTGTGTGTGTGTGCATGGGCACGCTCATGCACATATTCTTAAGATGAAATTATTACAAATTATGTGAATTTGATTTTGAACTCGGAAACAGGAAATTCGAATAAGCCCAAGTATTTTCTTTGCACAGAATGCAAAGATTCATAGATGATTTTCATGTGTTTATGGTCTCTGAAGTACATCTATTTGCAGGTAACCCACCGCCACCCCCCACCCCCAAAAAGAAAAACCTCCAACTATAAAGCTATTTATTCAAGAGGGACATTTCTTTGGTACAAGGCTGGGATGACATATAAGTACAGTCTCCAGGTTACTGCATTGCTTGCATAGTAGATGAATGTTGCTGTCCTCAATTGTTTTGTGTCTGCTTCATGTCACTGTACATGGTCTTGCAGCCACCTGGCTTGTGAGGAGGATCGAGGAGAGGTGGCAAAAATTCTCATACAGAAGGGAGCACGCCTGGACACTGAAAACAAGGTATGCTGCCTCTCTGTCTCATGACTGCCTTCCAGTATGTATGGTGTCCTCACTCAGCAAGCAATGGTCCAAACTGCTAATTGGTTGGTTTTTTTTTATATCTGCAGGAAGTCTGGGTAATCTGTTTGGGCAAAAAAGTGTTTGATCTCATAACACCTCACCTTGCCATTACTCTAATTCTTCCGCACTTGCAAATAAATATGTGTAGTTTGTAATGTAACTTTGAATGCCACACTCATTTATATATAGAGTGCATTTTAATTTGCCATTGAGGAATTCATTTGAGCTAGAAGCCTTTGATATTACATGTACTCTGTAAACTTTGGTTGCTAACAGTGTATTATCTGCACACTTGCAAAGCAGTTTTCTCAAAGCTGTCAAATGTCAGGTCACATGACGTCAAACAAACATCCACCACTGCACATATCATAAGAAAAAAGTACTGTTTTATTTGGAATTCATTACTCTGTGCTGAGACAATAATACGAAAGTCGCTAAAGCCGTCAGACATTCTCAGTTTGGGAAGGCAGGTCACAAATGTCCCAACACCCTTGGGGTGGATGTCCTCTTGACATGATAAGCATGTCTTCTCAAATGCTGTGCTGGATGACTGAACAGTGGACCAAACAATTCCCCCCTGCTTTTTTCCAAGGCCATTTGATCTGTGAGTCTGAAATGGCTGGATGTTGCCCCACCACCATAGTCTAGGAATCTGAAGCTTTTTGTAATAGCGATGCCTCTGACAGTCTTGTGGACATCTTTGCTTGACAGCTGGAATGCTGGACAGCTAAGAATGGAATGTATTTCGTGCCTCCACCATGTTGCTTGTAACTGATATCAAAGCCATTTTAGTGATGTTCTCAACTCGCTAAGCAAGACACTTTGCAGTGGGCAAAGTCCACATTAGCATCATATTGCTACAGGTTGCATGATCTCATATCAAAATCATTTATTGTGTGGTCAACATGTGAAAATTGGATGTGACATCTTGAAACCTCTAGCAATTCAGTACCAAAACCATCAACTTTTTGAACTGTCTAACAATTCAATGTTAGTGACTAGTGAGTTTAGAAAAGTAGCTGTCAGTCCTTTAAACTAAATGAGTAATTGGAACTAAAATGTAAAGGCTTTCGGGGTTTTTAATAGTGACCCATCACCTATAGATGGGGCTGACACTGCTTTACAGTTTACTCCCTGACCATCGGTTCACCAACTCAATCCTTCACTGGCACACGATGACAAAGCCAGAGACAGACACAATGCACTGTCAGGCATGAGCCCCTTCAATCCATGGGGAGTATTCCCACCCAAAGCTGGCTCACAGCTGCATGCAAGGGTAAATCAAACTTGTGTGCCCTCACTGCCCTCACTGCTGCCCAGTTTTACTCCTGAGTGGGGAGAGGCAGTGTGAGATTGTCAAGCACCTTGCCTGAGGATGCACCTCTAGGATCGATGAAGCTTCAAGTGCTGCTACCACTGTCTGCAAGTGAGAGTGGGCGAGTCCTCTAACCACTTGACTAGAGGCCATCTGTAACTGAGGGAACCTCAGTTACCTCCGCCAAGAAGGTTATGTTTTTCCCTTGTTTCGCTCGCTCATTAGTTTGATATTCACCAAATAACTCCAAAAGTTCAAAATGGATTTTGATGAAATTTAGTGCAAGGTCAGGGTTTCACCCATGGAACAATCCATTAAAATTTGGAGGATATCTGGCATGTCCTTTTGGAATTACAACCAACAAGAAACATTTTATCATGCATCACAAGTTGATGACATCAAACTATTCATTCCACCATCTTATGCGTTCCACACTCGGAGACTGCTAGCATGCACTATAATGAACTAAACTTTATAATGTCGGGCCTGGCTAGCACAACATGCTGCCTGAATTATACAGGCCATGGAAGAGAATTGTTTCTTCATTGGTGGAGGTTTGCACTCCTACAGTACTCTCTATATGCGGAGAATCTTTACATCCTGCTTCAATATCCATGTAGCATGCTCACCAGAATGCTGAATGCGTTACTCTTGCAGGAACAGAAAACTCCTGTGGATATGGCTCCCTACCAGCTCCAGAGATCTCTTCGAGCATTAGCAAACAGATGAACCACATGGTGCTCAACTTGATTTCATCTTTTAAATGTCTGATGTGTGTGTGACACCAAGTCTTCCTAAAAAAAGTTTTTTACGTAATTGTTTTTGTATTGTTCATGCATGGTTGTATGTGTGCTTCATGATTCGTGATGCAAAAATTTCTGTATAAACATGGCATTTGAAACTGGACTTACATGTTTGTTGTTTTTTATTTTCATCGTAAACACGAGTTTACTATGTCATTTGTTGAATCAACAAGATCACAGGTGAGAAGCACTGCATTATAAGAACAACATAGGGCCAGAACCACCCAGTCAGCCCTGCTTGCAAGGCTTTCAAGGCCTACTCCAGTAGCTCAGCAGTAGATGCTAAGCAGCCAATCTGGTCACAGCCGGGGGTGGGGTGGTGGTGGGTGTGTGTATCAGATCTGTAGCCAGTCATCTCAACCGTGATTCTGGTCTGCCAGATCCACAGGAATGTGGACCTGGCCACACTCTGCAGCTCCCCCATGGCCATACCCCACCATGTGAGACCCGGCACCAAAACCTTGCAGCAGTGGAGTGACAGATCTTGCTACGAAGCCTTCACAGTCCATCTCTACCTGCATCATTCGATAACCTCATTAACTCTTTAATGTCCTGCCCTGCCCCATACTACCCACTGTTGCTCAGTCCTGCTGTGCCCCATGCTACCCACTGTTGCTCAGTCCTGCCGTGCCCCATGCTACCTACTGTTGCTCAGTCCTGCTGTGCCCCATACTACCCACTGTTGCTCAGTCCTGCTGTGCCCCATACTACCCACTGTTGCTCAGTCCTGCTGTGCCCCATACTACCCACTGTTGCTCAGTCCTGCTGTGCCCCATGCTACCCACTGTTGCTCAGTCCTGCCGTGCCCCATGCTACCCACTGTTGCTCAGTCCTGCTGTGCCCCATACTACCCACTGTTGCTCAGTCCTGCTGTGCCCCATACTACCCACTGTTGCTCAGTCCTGCCCTGCCCCATACTACCCACTGTTGCTCAGTCCTGCCGTGCCCCATGCTACCCACTGTTGCCCAGTCCTGCCCTGCCCCATACTACCCACTGTTGCTCAGTCCTGCTGTGCCCCATGCTACCCACTGTTGCCCAGTCCTGCTGTGCCCCATACTACCCACTGTTGCTCAGTCCTGCTGTGCCCCATGCTACCCACTGTTGCTCAGTCCTGCTGTGCCCATACTACCCACTGTTGCTCAGTCCTGCTGTGCCCCATACTACCCACTGTTGCTCAGTCCTGCTGTGCCCCATACTACCCACTGTTGCTCAGTCCTGCTGTGCTCCATACTACCCACTGTTGCTCAGTCCTGCTGTGCCCCATGCTACCCACTGTTGCTCAGTCCTGCTGTGCCCCATGCTACCCACTGTTGCTCAGTCCTGCTGTGCCCCATGCTACCCACTGTTGCTCAGTCCTGCTGTGCCCCATGCTACCCACTGTTGCTCAGTCCTGCTGTGCCCCATACTACCCACTGTTGCCCAGTCCTGCTGTGCCCCATACTACCCACTGTTGCTCAGTCCTGCTGTGCCCCATACTACCCACTGTTGCTCAGTCCTGCTGTGCCCCATACTACCCACTGTTGCTCAGTCCTGCTGTGCCCCATGCTACCCACTGTTGCTCAGTCCTGCTGTGCCCCATACTACCCACTGTTGCTCAGTCCTGCTGTGCCCCATGCTACCCACTGTTGCTCAGTCCTGCTGTGCCCCATGCTACCCACTGTTGCTCAGTCCTGCTGTGCCCCATGCTACCCACTGTTGCTCAGTCCTGCCGTGCCCCATGCTACCCACTGTTGCTCAGTCCTGCTGTGCCCCATGCTACCCACTGTTGCTCAGTCCTGCTGTGCCCCATGCTACCCACTGTTGCTCAGTCCTAATCTGCCCCATACTACCCACTGTTGCTCAGTCCTGCTGTGCCCCATGCTACCCACTGTTGCTCAGTCCTGCTGTGCCCCATGCTACCCACTGTTGCTCAGTCCTGCTGTGCCCCATGCTACCCACTGTTGCTCAGTCCTGCTGTGCCCCATACTACCCACTGTTGCTCAGTCCTGCTGTGCCCCATGCTACCCACTGTTGCTCAGTCCTGCCCTGCCCCATGCTACCCACTGTTGCTCAGTCCTGCTGTGCCCCATGCTACCCACTGTTGCTCAGTCCTGCTGTGCCCCATGCTACCCACTGTTGCTCAGTCCTGCTGTGCCCCATGCTACCCACTGTTGCTCAGTCCTGCTGTGCCCCATACTACCCACTGTTGCTCAGTCCTGCTGTGCCCCATGCTACCCACTGTTGCTCAGTCCTGCTGTGCCCCATGCTACCCACTGTTGCTCAGTCCTGCTGTGCCCCATACTACCCACTGTTGCTCAGTCCTGCTGTGCCCCATGCTACCCACTGTTGCTCAGTCCTGCTGTGCCCCATGCTACCCACTGTTGCTCAGTCCTGCTGTGCCCCATGCTACCCACTGTTGCTCAGTCCTGCTGTGCCCCATACTACCCACTGTTGCTCAGTCCTGCTGTGCCCCATGCTACCCACTGTTGCTCAGTCCTGCTGTGCCCCATGCTACCCACTGTTGCTCAGTCCTGCTGTGCCCCATGCTACCCACTGTTGCTCAGTCCTGCTGTGCCCCATGCTACCCACTGTTGCTCAGTCCTGCTGTGCCCCATGCTACCCACTGTTGCTCAGTCCTGCTGTGCCCCATGCTACCCACTGTTGCTCAGTCCTGCTGTGCCCCATGCTACCCACTGTTGCTCAGTCCTGCTGTGCCCCATGCTACCCACTGTTGCTCAGTCCTGCTGTGCCCATACTACCCACTGTTGCTCAGTCCTGCTGTGCCCCATGCTACCCACTGTTGCTCAGTCCTGCTGTGCCCCATGCTACCCACTGTTGCTCAGTCCTGCTGTGCCCCATGCTACCCACTGTTGCTCAGTCCTGCTGTGCCCCATGCTACCCACTGTTGCTCAGTCCTGCTGTGCCCCATGCTACCCACTGTTGCTCAGTCCTGCTGTGCCCCATACTAACCACTGTTGCTCAGTCCTGCTGTGCTCCATGCTACCCACTGTTGCTCAGTCTTGCCCTGCCCATTCCTGGCCACTCTGAGCATGCTTTTTCACCTTGTAGAATTAATTATTGATATAACATGAAATTTACTAATTTTATGTTTGTGTTTATTTATTTAGTCCTCAGGTATGAAGCACATTAACTGCCCAATGAATGCTGCGATTTCAATTGAAATTGCTATATTTCTTGAAGTTTTTGACAAAACATCACATTGATTTTTTCCCCTGACCAATTTGCCTTATTCGTATTTGATTAGGAGACAACTGAGTAATGAAACAGGAAATTAAGATTAACTAGAAGTCTTGCAGATCTGAATGTTTGGCAGAATAACCTGTTCAGGGATTGCTGGGACTCCAATTTACCCTTCAATTCCACAAAGCATGATTTCCAGCATGAAATCGCAACAGTCACGTCAGGAATAGATTGCAACAGGTCAGCCTGCCAAACCAAACGCTGAACAGGAATTTTGGCCGGAATGTTGGTCTTTTGAACACTTCTGGCTTTTCCTCCTGTCCTTGTAATATTCAGGTGTGGATGTAGGAATGGGGCCAAAAGCTTGACAACATAGATGCAAGGCATACGACTGGTGTTGGTGTAGGAATGCTCTTGCAGTAGCAGCATACTCTGAGAGGCTGTCGAGTTTGGTGTCACTGAGGAGAAGTAATGAGCATGATCAGACATTTTGGATATCATAGAGTCATCTTTTGATTGAGTTGTCATTTTGCATTGCTGGAGTAAGTTTGCAATGAAAAAAGCTCCCAAAGCCCCATAAGTGAGCATCTGAGTTACAATAATATATGATATGAATGGTGTAATATTCACACACATATGTCTCTGGCTGGTATTGGAAACTGCATCACTTAACAGAAAACACACATGAAAAAAACACATTTAAGGTGCTGCATGCAAGAAAACCTAAGATGCTGATGGAGAGAGAAAAAGCAGATGTCTTCAGGCTGCGACTTTCATCTGCCTGTTCATCTTTTTCACACACAGATGCACACACACACAAACACATGCATGCGCAAATGCACGTGCACGCACGGAATCTCACCAATACGTACATTATGGTCTGTTCAGACCTGGATTATATTTTTAATGTGTATAGAATGCAGTACATCTACTCGAATACAGACCATTCAATCACCAGCAAATGCATCTGACTGTTTTAAGTCATTGGACTTTATTTCAAAGCAGCATGAACCTTGCAAACCCATCAAACATGCATGGAGAAACCTCTCGGTGACAGAACCAACACACTGATCCAGTCAGGTTTCTCAGAATTGATACTCTCAATGTGAAGTTAATATCTTGATTCAACTGTCCTTTCTCCCTTATTTCCTGACTGATAGACTTACTGAATGAAAATTATGTTATAAACTATGTCATGAATATAACATCACTAGAACTGGCAAAAGTAAGAGCAAGTCAAACCAAATATCCTAGTTATCCTTCTTTTATGAATCACAGCAGGAGATGTGGTGGGTCTATTCTCGCCCCTAACCCACAGGATGCTTGTGACAGAAAACTCTTTTCTCTGTCATCCAACCCACATAAATTGCGACACAAACGATATTTAGAGTCTCAATTTTCTCCAATTTTAAACTTGCTACAACCCTTCATCAGAGCCTGAGTCATAACTCTGTGTGAATAAGTATACATGGTGAGCATCTATGATGCACCTACCCCTCTGTGCGACTGAGCGTTGGTTCAACATCTATGATGAGCAAAAGCAAAAAAAGCAATAGAAACTGCAAGAGCTTCCCTTCCATCCAGTCTATTAAAAGAAAAAGAAAGACAAAAAGGTTCTCTGCAATTCCTTTTTTTCAGACTAAAAACGTGAATGAAGGCCAGATTCACTCGATGCCCTCCTCATCAGCTGGAGGTCCTGGATGCTGGGCGTACAGGTCCTTATCCAGGACTTCTGCGGGGGGTGGGGGTGGGGGCAAGCAGCCAATGAGACTACCAGGGACGTCAGGGGATATGCTATTAAATTTCATTACCTCTTTTCAGTTTTGATAATTTGATTTGATGTGTGCATTGTCTAATGACATAGTTTTTGCCTAATTCCCTCCTCAATTAACCATTCATGTCCCCTGTATCCAATGCTGTGATAAGATTTATATTAGATTCTGTTACGTGCTCACCTTTGAGTTCTGTTGGATATTCAATGTATTTTTGATATGTCTTCTTTTACCTCTTTTGAGGTAACTTTTTACATAAACTATTGATTTAGTTTAGTACATGTTTTATTATTAGCTTTGTGGCCTTATATATCTTATGAAGCTGATAGGCCCTTACACTCCATCAATCAATCCATCTATCCCTACATCCAACTATGTGAATGACATCCGCTGAACTAAGTCCGACGTAAGATGATGGCAACAAATTGTTAACAATTTGTAAATAATGGAAAGTCTGAGTCCCATTTGTCAAAATGATTACTATCTTTTGGACTAAAAGAAAGTAGCATGTCTCGTCAAAAGTGAGGCAAAGAAAATGCTGAGTTATTACAGCAATAAGTACGAAAAAGATTACGATAATGTAGGAACTGATTTGACATTGTGGGTAAATTTCAAGCCACATTTTGTTACTTTGACGATGATAACGTGCAGTTAATGCATAAATCAAATTTTAAAATGCATGTAAAATTACATTCATGGAATATTTTTATGTATTTACATTTCTAGGGGGAAAAAACCATCAGGAGGCGTATCGCCTTAAGGGAAGGAATCTGCCAAAGATAACACAAGGGGAATGGTGCAAAAAATCGCAGTAGTGATAGAGGTATGAAGAACAATGAACGCTTTACCTCATTAGCAGACAAACTATTCTACAACGAAACAAGAAAAAGCAAACCAAGATGAAGAATTCTGCCCTATGGCTGTCTCAGTGCCAAGGAAAGGTTGTCGTAGAAGAAGGCCAAACACCGAGGGTCGCGAGGGTACTCCACATACGACTCGGTGTGGATGTTGCTAAGCACCTCTCTGGGCAGAGTGTTGGCACACATGTGCTGGTACAGCAGCAGCAGCACCGTGTCCCTGCCCGTGTGCAGCCCCTCCATGATGGCCATCCGCATCTCGTACAAGCACCAGTAGCTCTCCAGGAAGTTGGGCGACA
This sequence comes from Theodoxus fluviatilis, assembly GCA_034096865.1. Taxonomy (NCBI): domain Eukaryota; kingdom Metazoa; phylum Mollusca; class Gastropoda; order Cycloneritida; family Neritidae; genus Theodoxus; species Theodoxus fluviatilis. The sequence goes on from JAWQFJ010000339.1 coordinate 25,863, forward strand.
GCACGCAGACGGTGCGACGGCTGATCTGGACGGCCTCCACGATGTTGGCGATGACGGACCTGCCTGGGAGGAAGTCCCGCTGGTGGAAGCATACCCTCAGTCCTTGGGCCTCCAGGTGTGGCAGCAGCTGCCCCGTCACCCAGTCGGCGTCCTCCTCGGCGTAGGACAGGAAGGCATCAAAGCGGAATTCCTCTAGCGCGCCGTGTTCCCGACGGTAGCGTCCCCTTAAGCGAAGAACGTCCTTAATAATTACACTGTTATCAACAACAACGTACATTAGAGGTCCATCTTCACACACAGACACACACACAAGCACGCACGCAGACATACATGCGCCCGCATGCAGGCAAATGCAGTATCACATGCAGGAACACATTCTCTCTCTCTCTCTCTCTCTCTCTCTCTCTCTCTCTCTCTCTCTCTCTCCCCTCTCCCTCTCTCTCCTTCTCTCTTCTCCCTCCCTCTCTACTCCTCCCCCTCTCCAACTATGACGGTAGCTATCCTCAAAAGAGTGAATAGCCTCGACATGATCCTTGATAATACCAAAAACGTAAACAGCAGCTAACTCGATTTTATGCCCTCAAGCATGCATAAAGCTGGGGTGGGGTGGCTTTTGATAATCTAACCAAAGATCGTGTATAGTGATCTTTGATCAAACTAACGCTAGCAAGAGCAGAACTCCTCGCTGAGTCCCTTCCCTCGATGATAGCCTTCCCTACAAGAATAGTGAAGAGTTTCAGTCGATTGCTTTCCAAGACACTGTCATCGATAACAACCTACCTTCATTTACATCTCCAGCTGGGCTGAAATCAGTATTGATGTGCATTCTGGATAATAAGACTAAAAGCACCAATGGCGAAACTCAAACTCAACCCCTTTAAGTGTGTATGATGATAGCATCAACACCGATGACGACGAGGTCAGAGAGGAGGATAAAGCTTCACCTATAGAGGAATGGGGGATATCACAGTAAGAGGTGCAGTAATTAAAAGTTATATCTCTTCACAAATAAAAGTAAAAATTCCAATTAGCACTTCAAAATTCCAAAGTCACCATGGACAAATTATGTATCTTTTAGTTTGAAACAACTGAAGTAACTTTGGGATAAATCGACTTCCTCGTGGGGCCACACTGATGGGGCGTGTTTGTTTGGCCCCAAATCTCGAGAGAATCGCGAGGGCTAGACGTTGCCTACGTTCCTCGCTCATAAGGACGCACTAGTCGTGAAGGCGGGAAGCCGAGAGAGGTCCGGAGCTCCCCCGATCCTTCCCTTTGCAGTGACCCAGATGAGCCAAAATGGCGGAGACAGTGCGAGTTGGACTGGTGTTCGGAAAGAACAGTGCCTGTAATGTGCTTCTCAGGGTTCGAGAATGGAAAAGTGTACGTACCCGGAAGTATTTGCTGTTCGAGTGTTCATTTGTATATATAGAGGAGTAGGTGCATTGGGTATTTCTGGACATACACTGCCGACATTTTTTATTGCTTGCAGTATGAGCTCCGTCGAGATCGAGTCAAACAGAGTTATCTTTTCCTATTTTTGGCATAGCAATGGCTTCGTCGTATGTTGAACGTTTACCAGCAGACGCAAAAAAGCGGTACTACGAGAAGATTATTGACGTTGATGGGTTAGATCCGTATCAAATACCAAACAGTTCGTGGTCTGTCGCAAAAAACCAGCTGCCGGACATAAACCACGCCCAAGATGTGAGCTCGTCCTTGCAGATAAAGTATGTGGAATGTGAACATTCAGGAGGACCTAAGGCACCTCGAACATACTCTACAATACAGAACATCTGGAGAAAGCAATTAACATACAACAGCGGACGGGCCTGAGTCCATCCACAATCACGAAAGAAGACAACCTGCCTGGACAGGACATTACACTCTTGGTCTCACTGGAAACGCTATCCCCCAGTGAAAGACAAAGAACAAATGATGGATAAAATACAAAGTTAGACCTGGCTGGACTGTTGGTAAAGAGCCTATTCTACTGTAGCAGACACTCAGTTTTCAGTCCAGAGTGATAAACAAAGCAATGCGGGGCATTTCCAAACAACTTTGATTCAAACGGGTGCAGGACGTTACGCCCCTTTTGCCTGAATGCCCCGTGCCTGGATTAGGGTTAGGGCACGGGGCATTCAGGCAAAAGGGGCGTAACGTCTATAACCCGATTCAAACTGTTACTGCCCATGCCCTTATTCCTAGTGGAAACCTCACCTGGCAGCGTAGTAGATGTACCTGATCTTCCAGCGGTAGCGGTAGAGGACTAGGCCCACCAGGATGACCAGAATGAGCAGGGAGCCCACTGCAGATCCAAAGAAGAGACCAACAGTTTCCACGCACTGGTGGTCAAGCACTTCCACCTCGGGCCACAAGGAAACTAGGGTACCGTTGTCAAGGACGCACTGCAGCTTGTCATGCTGGAAAAGCTGCACAGGCGTGTTTTGCAGCCAGAGCAGGAAGTCACGATTTCCGCATGTGCAGGCCAGAGGGTTATAGTTGAGGTTGAGCCAGAGGGACGCATTGCCTCCCTTGGCAAGCCGGTCCAGCATGGCGCGAGTGGGGGCCGTGAGTCTCTCCAGGGCGTTATAGGAGAGATCCAGGAAAGTGAGGTTGACCATGTGGGACAGGGAGACGTTGAAACCATCGGCAGTGATCCTGTTGCCATAAAGGTATAGCCTCTGCAACGAGGACAAACTTTTGAAAACCGACTGAGGCAAAGAGTAGAGCCCGTTGGACGTCATTCCCAAGTCCAGTAGGTTGCGCTGGTTCTCCAGAAGGAGGCCGCTGCCATCTCGGGCTATTACATCACTAAGGAGATTCTGCGATACGTCAAGCACTTCGAGGGCTGTGCAATCGGCCAGGAAATATTTTTCCCAGTGACTTGCCTGGTTTCTTGACAGATCGACGTTTTTCAAATGCTTCAAGTTCTTGATCGGGCCCTTCCAGACATTGAAAAGATTGCCCGACGCATCAAGGGTTTCCAGCACGTTATTTGTGAACAGAATATGAGTTAGTTCGTTGTCCAGTGTCCGCTCGCTCAAGTAGATTGCTTTAACTTTAGGTGGTAGTGGGAAAATGAAAATCCCTTTAAGTACTAACTGTCCCCAAACTGTTTTGTCTTCCACTTGAAACTGGGTTCCTGTCTCCCAAGATGCATGGGCACAACCACATTCCTGTTGGTACAGTTTTGACTGCTGCATGTAAATGTTCATAAGATCAGGAATGGTGTTTTTCTGATTGTAGTGATTTACGTTGATTACGACAAGATTTTCCAGTCTGAGAAAGTCAAAGTAATATGAGCCAAACAAGAATTTGTTTCCCTTCGCAACTAGTTTTCGAACATTTTGCTTAAGTGCCATAAAAGCGCCTTGTTCTACCGTTTCAATGTTGTTGCCACTAAAATGCACTTCCTCCAAGTTTGTGCTCTGAAGGTACTGCATGTGAGCTATAGTTAAGGTAACGCATGGTTGGAGGGCTGTGTACATATTGTTCATCATTAGAACTCTAATGTTGGAATTCTGCAGACCGTACGTAAGGTTAGGCAGGAGCTCGAACCCCAGATTCGTGTTCTCAGAAACATCTAGAGTATCGATGTTCCGTAACGACATAAAACTGCCACTGTCGACGTACTTCAGTCCGCACTCGGTAAGATTGAGCAAGTGAAGGAAAGGCAGGTTTTCGAAGGTGTCGTTGTAGATGGATGCTATCTCACAGAAACCATCGTGTCCAGAAAGAGACAAGTTCCTCAAGTTCATCAGGTCGGAAAATCCTAGTCCAAAGGTCCTGTTGGTGAGTCCGTCCAGGGACAGTTCCTCCAAGAGGGGGAGTCGGGAGAGAGCCAGGTGGGGGTAGTCCAGGTCCTCCGCCATGTCGTCCGTGTTGTTGTGGAGAGTCAAGTGGCGCAAGCTTTTTAGAGGCGCCAGGACTTCCGCTGTGAAGACTTCAGGTGCGTAGCGTAGTTTGTTGCCATGGAGGTTGAGAATTTTCAGCATGTAAACACCTTGAAAAGTGTCATTGCTCATGGATAAGATGGCATTACTGGATACATCTAATAGTTCCAGCCGGTAGAATTTGCTGAAACGTCCAGTTTCAAGGTGAATGAAGTTGTTGTTGGCCATCAGGAGTTGCGTAGCCTCGGCAGGAAGAGAGCTGGGAACGTCAGTGAGTCCTCTTCCAATGCAGTCTACAACCATACCACCCGCACCGTCCTCTCTACAAGTGCAAGGCTCACAGCTGGGTGAGATGTCTTGTTCGGCACTGACAGGTTTGTCGTCTTGACCTTCTTCAGGCTCCTCCTTGCCACTCTTTGACAGTCGCTGTCCCGTAGGTCCATGCAAAGAGCGATCCAGTTCTCTCGGTGCACGGGGTAATTTCTCTGCTGAAAAAGCGTGGAGAGGAGCTGGTTGTCTGCCCCTGATCCCCTGTAATGCCGGCAGGTGTCCTCCGAGACAGAGCAGGCCCGCCAGGAGGAGGACCAGCTGGAGACACACATGCATGGTGCAGTCGCTGCAACAAACACACATACAGCCGCTTATGTGAAGTCATCTGAAACTGACACTTATATGACTTCATGGATTTGTGTGCGATGTTTAACTCGTTTTGTTACGTCGTGTGTACTTGTTAGTGCTTCTGTTAAGCAACACCCATTATCACTGCAGTGAAAAATGATGTTGCACTACATTTTCCAATTCTAGCTCATTTATGAGTTAACAATTTCCTTATTTTCAAATGTACTGAGCTTTGTTTCTTTCTTTACATTCGCTGCATGCCACCTGTAATCCAGGAGAAAGAATAGACTACTTCGTAAGAGGCAAATAAGGAGAAAAATGTAGATTTTGCATGGTCTTACTCCAACTCACTCGAGTGACTTTCGTAATCAGTTTCTTTACATGACCTGCAAAGACTGAGAGGCCATAAACTCCATTCGTCATCATCATCATCATCATCATCATCATCATCATCATCATCATCATCATCATCATCATCATCATCATCATCATTGTTCATCTTTAATTCTTGACATTTTTCGAGCTAACGCATGGCATATAACTATCATGACAAATAATTCATTAATGAAGAGTGAGCATGTCCTGCACTGAATAATACTTATATTTCACGTACTTGCATTTATCATGCATACTATCACCAAGGTGGTCGCACGCACAATTTTCAGCAATAATCTTATACGCTGGAACTGAAACAAATAGTTTATTCTTGTTGTGAAATTCATACATCAAATTCAGATATCCACTTTTGCCATCATAACCACACAGAAAACAGAGAGACAGAATAACAGTGAAGGAAAGGAATGAGGGGAGAGAGAGAGAGAGAGAGAGAGAGAGAGAGAGAGAGAGAGGGAGAGAGAGAGAGACCGAGAGAGAGAGAGAGTGAGAGACAGAGACAGACAGAAAGTGATACAACGTGAGAGACAGAGAGAGAGTGATACAGAGTGAGAGAGAGAGAAAGAGAGAGAGACGCAGAGAGAGGAAAACAGAGAGAGAAGGAGACGCAGAGAGAGAGAGAAATAAAGAGAGGGAAAGAGACGGAGACAGAGAGAGAGAGAGAGAGAGAGAGAAATAGAGACGCTGCGAGACAGAGACATAGAGAGAGAAACAGAGAGAAGAACCACACAGAGAGAGAAACAGAGAGAGAGAGAGAGAGAGAGAGAGAGAACTACAGAGAGAGAGAGAGAACCACAGAGAAAGAAATAACCACATACACACACACGGAGAGAGAGAGAGAGAGAGAGAGAGAGAGGGAGGGAGAGAGACAGAGAGAGACAGAGAGAGAGACAGAGAGAGACAGAGAGAGAGACAGAGAGAGAGAGACGCAGAGAGACGGAGAGAGAGAGAGAGAGAGAGAGAGAGAGAGAGAGAGAGAGAGAGAGAGAGAGAGAGAGAGAGAGAGAGAGAGAGGGGGGGGGGGGGATGAACTGAACTGAAGTGAACTTTATTGCTAGGCCGCCAGCCCATTGCAAGTACAGTTCCAAGATTCATTCAGAAGTCACGATAGCAGCACAGTCGGCTAAACATACTTATGAAAGTCGCTGTTCTCGTCTCACCATTAGATATGTCTCCTAGTGGTGCCGATTTGTCCTTTCTCAACGTCAATGCGGTATATATACATGGTCACTGACCGTGTTTTCCTCTGTACTTTTCTTTGTAAAAGATGTGCATTAGCTTTCGATTTTGGTTTCTTATCTAATATCGCCTAATGTTCTTTCCACGCAAATGATCGTAAGCTTAAGATGCTAGTATGTCTGTGTTAGTTAAGCTTTACGGCATTACTTATGTTTGTTTCGACAGTCTATCTACAGTCATTTTACCCAGCTTCAACCAGTATCTTATTGTCTTTTTGAAACTGTTAACTGAGAGAGAGAGAGAGCACCTTCCGAGGTCTTCGTAGACCATATGGTTTTGTGTCCTTACACTTAAATTAATCATAGAAACTTTTTGCACAGGGAAGTGTGTGCTTTCTCCACTTTCAAATACTTTTGCTCAAGCTCAATATTTCTCAGCCATATATTAGAGTTTGCTGTACTGGTGCATCAAATAACTTTGTGAATATGGCAGTTTCTGTACTCTGAAGTCTCCACAGTGTTTTGATATATTCAAACCCTTCTGCTTTCTTCTGGTGGTAAGATCTTCAAGGGTGGCTCCAATGGACATTTTCGTCGAAAGCAAAAAAACAAAATATTTGTACTGATTAACGTATTGTAGACTTTATCCTTCTAGGTGCCATCTTTCACCTGAAGATAGATGACCGACTCTTTTTGATACCAGGATTTCGGTCTTGTCAATGTTTACAGTAAAGTCTAGACTTTTAGATACTCGAGCGAGATTGTTATTCTGGTTGTGCAGGTCAACAGATGTGGTAGACAATAGCACTACATTATCAGCAAACAGCAGGAAGAAAATATCGGCCATTCCAGGCATTAGTTAGAACGCATGTTTCCCTTTTCTAGCACGTATTTCGCAACAGAATCGACATACAAAGAAAAAATAGAAGGGGACTCTAAGACTTTTCCACTCCGACCGAACAATAACAGAAATCGGGCATTGATTTTCGCCAACAAACGCAAGACTACACATTTGCGTATATGACTTTTAGCATGAAAATAAATGTTGTTTACACATCCATGATTTCCCTATTTTTACACAGCTTTTCTCTGTTGACGGAGTCAAAGGCTGTTCTCTAGTCAACAAACATGACATACAATTTGCCCAGGCCCTCTCCATATGCTTCTTTAAGCATGATTGAATAAAGGGTTAAAACATGGTCAATGGTCAAATGCTGGGCTCGGAATCCGGCCTGTTCCACGCAAATTTTGTTGTATTGATCTAACCACAGTCACATGCGTCTTGCTAAGACTGCCATCAACACTTTGCACATGGCACACAGTAATGACATGCCTTTGTAGTTTTCTGTATTGATAATATCGCCTTTTTTGTGTGTTGGAATCATGACCGACTGTGACCAACACTCAGGAAAATAGTGTCTTAAAATATGAGATTAATCAATTTATGAGAAAAAGAGCCGTTTTTTCACTTGTTACTTTAAGGCAACCTCCGGATAGTCCATATAGACCTTGAAGCCTTAGAGCGGGGCGATATCAAGCGGCGTGGTCTCTGGAGCTACTCCCGTTAACGGGTGAGTTAGAACATGTTGGTCATGGGCCGCAGCGCCAAGCGACTTTTCCGTTCACACCTCTACCAAACACGACATACTTTAGTAATAAGATGGAGGTGAAGGGGTGGGGGTGGGTGGGGGTGGGGACAGAGGAGAGGATGGGGATGAGGGACAGAGAGGATGATATTAGGATATGGAGGCAGAGAGGAGGGGGAATGGTGAATGGTGTGTGGGGATTACAACTCTCAAATAAAATTGTGCTTTAAAAGCCATCGCTGTAATCTTCTCAGAAAAGTGTACCGACAGTTCTGTCAACATGACGACAGTCATTGAGGCCAAATGTTCGACTGACCAAAACGGACAAAACTCCTACAAGAAAGTTGAGACACGGATCGATGTACTCACCGAAGCAAGGCCTTTGCGCAATGAAGGACGCCTCTTTTCTGACTGGACTCAGCTCTCCCCTTGTTTTAAACTAATTTAGGAGACTGAAACTGCAGCATCGAGGAAGCTGAAAGTGAAAGCGGCAGCTGTTCATCCCCGCCGAGCTTGCTGGACGTACAGCGAGGCTAAAAGACTTGGTTTCCCTTCAGCTCTGCGGAAAGTGAGGGTGTTTCCCCAACTGCTTCTGACGAGATGAGCAAGCCTCAGCTGACGCCCTAGCTGACTGCAAGTGCACTCCATTAGTGAGACAAAGTGGATGTTTGTCACGCGATGAGGAAATCTGATCCGATATGATGATTAAGAAGTGGGAGCAGAAGAGGACACAGAAACATCCGCTTTGACCAGACAATGTGCAGCAAATGTAAAGCGCACCCAGCTGGATGAGTCAAGGTCAGTCAACGGCCTTGATCAGACGGTCGACGATACATCTGCTTCAAGCATTTGGACAGAAGCCCATTTGCATACAGACGGAACGATCGTCCTCTCTCACTGTGAGCTTTCGACACATAGACGAATACACGCGTGAACAGACGCCCATGCTCACTCGCATGCACACACCTACTCACAAACGACATTCTTTAAATTATGCATGCGCACGTGCACACACATTCACACACGCGCGCGCGCGCGCGTCAGGTTAAACAAATTGTTATTGAAAATATTTCAGATTGAATTGCTGATTCCTAATTATTCATTGTTTGATCATTAATATACGTATCAATAAAAGCACCACGTGTTCCAAAGAGACAAGCTGGTGTCATTTTATCCAAGGAAATGCTATTTTTCCTGGTGTATAAGAGATGATCCCAAAGGTGTGTTCCTGTACGACCAGTAGCTCCTATCTACATATGACCATGTCCGCGCAATCAGAGGATTGCAAAACACTCCTGACTTGTCATTCTATCCAAACCCCGCCACTCTTCAAGGAAACAGGCTGGAGTGTGTCAGATCAGTCCATGAAACACGTCCTGAGTGTAAAATATTTCCACAGCCGGTCTTATTGACAGATTACAAGGAACGTATGACATCTTAAATTCTCCAACACTCTAGCAGTTCTCTCAAACACTTTGCCCTACCTCACACCTTACCCTTTGCTTTTCACTGTTCCTATTTTCTTTCAGGTTTTCTCATTTGCATTAAACATATGTCGGTAGATATAATGAAATAACTGTTTAATGATGATGACGAGTTTATTAAATATATTCTTTTCAGAATATAAATTCCTTGGATTAGAGAGTGAGAGAGAGAGAGAGAGAGAGAGAGAGAGAGACAGACAGAGATAGATAGAGAGAGAGAGAGAGACAGACAGACAGACAGACAGACAGACAGACAGACAGACAGACAGACAGACAGACAGACAGATAGACACAGAGAGAGAGAGAGAGAGAGAGAGAGAGAGAGAGAGAGAGAGAGAGAGAGAGAACGAATGAATCATGTATTGCGTAGGCCTCGGGCCTGTTGCAAAATAATAATACATCAAAAGAACGAAATAAACTGGACACATTTTCCTAGACTGGCAACCAGTCTTGATCGAGGCGCGTACGCGGAGACAAGCCAGAGTCATGCAACGACACGCGAATCATGGCTTCCGTGCTGTCCGCCTTGGCTGCTGCCGTCTCAGGGTTGGTATGTCGCCATCTCCATGGCTACTGCTGCACTTAGGGCTTTGGACTGGGGCTGTGTCTGGTGGACGGACTTGCATGGGTCGTCAGGGGTAGCAGGCATTGTCTCTCTCTCGTATATGAACGGGACGGAATGGGGCGATCAGATGAAGAGCTGATGTCACGGCCAGCCCTATCCCTCTCCGCGCCCCGCTCCGCAACTTTCACTTCAGGGAAGGTGGCGAGACACGACTGGGCAGATGCACTCATACGCCTTATTTCCTGCAGTATTTTCTTCACACTTTTGGAAGATCTTCATCATTTACGGGAGTACTGTCAGTGGAGACTGGCGGCGGATGATGGTCTGTCAAGTCGCTCAAGTTTTTCATCTCGGCGACTTCGGTGGGCTTGTCTCTTACCATTCTGTAAACCCGAGTCAGTAGTATTGACTCTGGCACAGTTCGCAATGAATGCGTAATAGGCTTGACCCTTGGCATTACAGCCTTGCGCCAAAAATAGTTCGTCTGATACTATTTTTCTCTCCACTTTTTACAGAAATCATTCAGATGTAAAAACTTGGTTCCATTTCAACACAAACATTTTATTGTATCGAATAAACGCTTGTTTGTTGTCTCAAGAAGAGTAAGTTAAGAGTTTTGTGCGAAATAGTCTTAGAACTACTTTAACGGCGTAGGTCAGGGAGCACATCGGCTATCCCTCAAGCCTCTCGTGTGACCTCCGCTTGCATAAATTGGCCAAAAACCTTCCATCACGTGATGTGAACTGTGCTAGAGATACTTTTGCCGGTAGGCGAAATCTCTAGTTTACTAGAATGGTCTCTTACTCCACGCTGATCATTTGTCGAGAGGTCACAGGTCAGGTGTGAAAGATCACAATCTGTTTTGGTCGTATGATGTGTTCCAGTGATGTCTACGGTGACAGCACAATGATTACACTCTGCACGCGCTTCATGCAGTTCAACAGACGGGTAAGTCATGCGAATGTTATTTGACTCACGGTGCTGTTCAACTCGTTGCTTGTCTCCACGTAGCTGCGCTGGAGGCTTTCGTCTCCACCCCTCGCGAGCGCTGTCGCCTATAATCTTTGCTGTCGCTGTCCGGTAATGGCTGACCTCGCGTGAAGCGTAGCACGATGGCGGTTTAGTTCCCTGAACCATCGACTTTCCACGAAGTTAAGGTCTCCGTAGTCAGCAGTGTCGAGAGGGCAACTTCTACAGTGGTTGGAAGTCCAATAACTGTCATTTTGGCTTACTGTAACTACATATTGCCTACGCAGAAAACGTCGGGAGCGAAGCGATATGTGCTGCTCGGCAGGCCAGAGCTCTTCATTCGTCCCCAAACAAGCCATTCACTATCTCGCAAAACTTTCATTCTACCACAACCTAGAGTAGACATTTTCAAAGGCAGTATTACATATTCTGGTGTTATGATATGGAATACACTCCCATTGCACCTAAGGAACAATACTTCCACGAAGTTTTTTTAAAGCATCAATACGTGATTATCTATTCAGATGATCTCACTGCTGTCGCCAATAGGACATTCTCATTAACGTACCCTGCAGGAGTTATCCTCGGCGCTCTCTGTCGATACTTTTATTTGATATACTCAATTGTAGTTCATTGATATACAAGCTGAAGAGCAATGGACCTAAAATTGAGCCTTGTGGAACCCATGACTTTACGATTCGTTTCGAGGAATACAACCCGTTGACATAGACACATTGGCTTCTATGTGTCAAGTATGATCGGAAAAAGGAGACTGATGTTGGATTTTTCTAGTACATCGAGAGTATATCAAGGAGAATTTCGTAGTCAACTAGGTCAAATGCCTTTTTCAGGTCCAAGAAGATGGTACTAGACAATTCGCGGATGTTTATGGCTGATAGCCAGTCGTTCACCAGGAAGGATAAAGCAGTTTGGCAGGAGTGATGGGAACGAAAGCCGGATTGCAATTGATATAATAAGTCAAATTGGTCAAGATACGAGAAAAGATGTTTGTGAACGTGTCTTTCTAGTGGTTTGGAGATAAGAGGCAAAATTGAGATGGGACGGTAATCATCGGGTACTGAAGCAGTCTTAGATTTAGGCAGTGGAATGACCTTGGCCTGCTGAAGACGAGACGGGAAGATACTGTTTCTTATACACAAATTATAAATGTGTGTCAATGAAGGCAGTATGGCGGGGAGCGAAATTTTTAGTAAATGAGAACTGATGCCATCGAGGTCCGTGGATCGTTTGTTTGGAAGTTGAAAGATGTATTGCATCACCTCATGTGAGGTGACAGTAGGAATATGGAATGCAGCATCATGAGGAAGTCTTTCATTACAGAAATCCTCAATACGTTGAACAATATCCCCTGATAGACCGGGAGTGTGTTTGGTCGATTTTGCATGGATTTTGTCAGCTATTGTCGTGAAGTGTTCGTTGAATTGTTCAGCATTTATAGATGGAGGTATGTTGCAGACTGTTTTGGAAGTTCTTATGAAGGTATTAATTCCGCGCCATAACATTGATGTGTCATTGCCGTTTTCAATTAGCCTTTGAAAATGAGTTTTTTTTGCATTTCGAACCAGAGTCTTGACGCGGTTTCTTTGCTTCTTGTAAGCCGGGATATCATTGTTTTTTCAGTCTATCTCTCGTTTTCATAGCCTGCATGATTTCGTTGGTAAGCCAAGGTGGGAGTTTTAAATGCTTGACTCTCTTCCGTTTCATAGGAGCGTGTCTTTCTACAGTTTGGAGAAATAGGTCATACCAGAAATGAAGGGCCATGTCAGGGTCAGAATAGTTGAGGACATCATGAAATGGCATTTGTTATAAATTGTCAAGGAATGAATCAAAATGTTTAAAGGATCGATAGTGAATAGTAGTGTGCGTTTTCTTTGGACTTCTTTTGACTTTAGATGAGAGGGAGCATAGTGTGGGGAAGTATTCACTTATCCCTAATATAGGTATACTGTATATTTGGAGAGAGAGAGAGAGAGAGAGAGAGAGAGAGAAAGAGAGCGAGAGAGACAGAGAGAGAGAGAGAGAGAGAGAGAGAGAGAGAGAGGGATGGGGGGTGAGAGGGGTGGGGGGTGGGAGGGGGGGGGGGGAGAGAGAGAGGGAGGGAGGAAGGGAGAGAGAGAGAGAGAGAGAGAGAGAGAGAGAGAGGAGAGAGAGAGAGAGGAGAGAGAGAGAGAGAGAGAGAGAGAGAGAGAGAGAGAGAGAGAAAGAAAGAGAGAGAGAGAGAAAGAGAGAGAGACAGTATAATTATCGCAAGAATTATTCATGTACAATTTCTTAAACATACTAAAATGGGTAGATAGTGTACCAGAGAAGCAAAAATTAAATATGGAACTTGAAGTAACTACAATGACATATACATTAAAAAAACCATTTTCTAAACATCCAAATGTTAAAAACAAATAACATACATGTAGGCCAAAGACAAATAGAGAGACAGACAGACAGAGAGAGAGAGAGAGAGAGAGAGAGAGAGAGACAGAGAGAGAGACAGAGAGAGAGACAGAGAGAGACAGAGAGAGAGACAGAGAGAGACAGAGAGAGACAGAGACATAGAGAGAGAGAGACAGAGAGAGACAGAGACATAGAGAGAGAGACATAGAGAGAGAGAGAGAGAGAGAGAGAGAGAGAGAGAGAGAGAGAGAGAGAGAGAGAGAGAGAGAGAGAGGCAGACAGAAACGAGGGGCGGTGGTGGTGGTAGTGGTTTTGCAAGATTTTAGTGCGCCGATGAAATCGTGGAGAAGTGGAAGTCGTTTAGCTAATTTCATGAATAAGAAAAGTGTAGACGAACATTTATTAGAACTGAGATTTATAATCTTTGGTCGCATTCGTTAAATGTTAAATCTCATTCATTGGATGTGCATAAGTCTGCGCGCGCGCGCATGCGTAGATTTGTAGGAGCAAGACGGTCGGAAGGTACGAGTGTAATACACAAACGCACATGCTCATACGAACGAAGCGTACATACACACCATGCTAACACCTACAGGCAGGCATAGGGGGGGGGGGGGGGGGGGGGGGAGGGATTTCTCCATGAGAGCCTGGGCACTGACACAACGAGGATGTGAGCATGAATGGCGACCGCATTGCAACTGGATAAGGAAAGACAGCCGGAACAATATGTCCGCCTTCACGACCTGCTGACCGTGAGGACACGGGAGTGGCCGGAGTGGATTTCTTCGGGTCGCATTGCCTGAAGTGGATCCCGTTCTTTCCTCAGTGCTCTCTGTGGTGCGACCCTATTGTCTTTTCAAGATACACCTAGTACAGCTTGAGAACGTGGCTGTGTCCAGTGACAATGGACAGCGTAACACTATGACCAGGCAGGCTGACTATAGCACAGGTGCGTGAGGAAAACATTCTGGGTGCGTCTCCAAATGAGAGACACATTGTATGCTATGCTTGGTAGCGACCATTGTTGCAAATGGATGTATGCCATCTTGTCAGATTACGTCTGTGAAACAGCCCATTGATGCAGCAGGCAAAACGAAGGATGTGCCAAAGGAGTGCATAGTAAGGCGAGCCCTTTTGAGTTACAGCACACAGACACGCGCACATGCACACACACGCACGCACACACACACACACACATGCACACACACACGCACACACACGCACACACGCGCACACACGCACACACACGCGCGCACTCACACTAACACTACTTGACGAAAGCCACGACTCAAGGTGTAACTTTGTCTTTCACTTTCCAGTTTCGGGCCGATGCTTGATTCCAGAAAAATGGAAACACAAGAAATCCTTACAATAATCTTAAAAGCGCACAAATATTCTGTACTTTTTCAATTTGAGAATGATTTATTCAATCCAAAAAGCAAACATTTAATGAAATGAAACGAAATGAAATGAAATGCAGTTATAAGCAAATATTGGAACTTAAAGAGGCCCAGGACTGCATTTATAGAAAAAAGAAACCCCACAGACATAAAAATCATTGTGCTCAAAATTAAACATTCAAGCACAAAATCAAAGAAAATTACCCCAGAGGTCTAAGGTGTCCTTTGGGTGCCACCTGTGAGGTCTTTCGGCAGGAGATTAAACTTTCTTCTCATCAGCACCGATCTTCTGGAAGCCACTGCCAGAGGACTTGCGTCAGGAGACAAAACAGGGATTTCTGAAGAAGCCTGTTTTCCACCAAGCGGATCTCGGCAACTAGCGGATCAGACTTGTTGACCTTTGTTAAGTGACTTCCCGGTCAAAGGTGAAATCGCGGATATTCCTTTGTCCGTGCGCCACTGAGCTTCCTTTGGGCTGGAAGTGCGCGCAATACACATCACTACACTAGAATGCAAACTAGTACAACTCATTACAATACAATAACGTACAATATACACCATGGATACTGGGAAAATCTCACAGACATCACAACTTTTCATTCTTGTTGGCACGTCTAGACGTTTAACCAACAGGTGCATCAATCGATGTTCCCCTATGCATTCATGCACAATCATTCACACCAGACAAAGTGACAAGACAGGGTAGCAGCAATGTTTCTTTGATCAATATTTTAAACTTTCCCCCCATCTCTCCCGCCCCTGGAATTGAACCACGGCACAGCGCCTCGCTACAAAACCCAACGCCTTAGCATACTGGACCATCTACACCTCCTTACACTAAAACACAATAAGAACACAACAAAACAAATGTGTTTTACATACATTACACACATATATACATAAACGCGCGCTTACACACACTCTCTCTCTCTCTCTCTCTCTCTCTCTCTCTCTCACACACACACACACACACATATTATTATACAAAGCTGTGCACACTAACAGAGGCTCACGCAAATTAACTTAAGCCCCAAAGTGACAAATTTAGTCATATTTCTAAACATCAACAACAAAGTATCATCGTCATCCTCCGACCAACAATATCTAAACGAATAAGCAGTTGCAAACACCCTAACCGGAAAAAGGTAAAATGATCATCGCAACAAGAGAAAAAAATCACGGCAAAGACATATGTTTTATGATGATGGATGGATGGATGGATGGATGGATGGTTGGATGGATGGATGGATGGAGGACGGATGGATGGATGGATGGATGTATGTAACTGTAAACACTGATAAAACCAAGGCCATGGTCTTCCGAAGAGGAGGACATTTGGCACAGGGAGAAAATGGTTTCTAGATAGATGGAGACTAGAGGTTATGGACTTTTATATATCCCTTAGTTTTGTTTTCACAACGAAACTGTCCATTAAAGTCACCCTGGAGAATCAGGCCATCAAAGCTAAACAAAAAACAGCTCTGTTGCTGAAAACTATGTGGTGTATTCACAGCTGCAACTCACTCTTGTACTTAAGCTATTTGATGCAGACTTACAGCCTTTAATGTTATACGGTGCAGAATTGTGGGGATTACAAAGACGCGAAGATGTAGAGAAGGCGCACTTATTCGTCTGCAAGCGATTCCTCAATGTAGATGTTAGATCTCCCAACCACAGGGTGTACGGAGAGACAGGAAAGTATCCTATGCTCGCGAGTTCTATCATACGAGCTGTCAAATATCGACTCAGGTTGTGTAGGGTGCCTGTGGACAGGCTACCAAAGCAAGCTTGCCTCATGTTGCGGAATTCAACCGTACCAGGCAGACTTAGCTGGCCAAATGCAATAGAAGAATGCCTAACCAAATTCGGTTACGGGTATGTGTGGGAAAATGGTGGCGTCGCATACACGATTTTTCTGCGAGCTCTAAAGGTAAGATTGCGAGATTGCTTCCGTCAGGAGTGGAATACTATAATTAATGAAAGTGAACGATTCTCAATGTACATATTATTTAAACACAAATTTGACAATGAAAGCTATCTAAAAGATATCACCATAAAGAAATTCAGAGATAAATTCATTAAATTCAGACCAGGTATAAACGATCTACGTGTAAATAAAAGATACAATGATGAACTTGCAGCAGACAATCGCTGCCCATTCTGTCCAGATGTAATGGAAAATGAATATCACTTCATATTTGATTGACAAAAATACTATGATCTGAGAAACGGATTCGTAACGAAATATCTTCACAAAGCGACTCACTTGAGTCTTGCCTACCTAATTGATGGCCGGGATGTTCATAAAACGAGAGATATTGCCATGTATTCTATGCATACAAATTACGTTGGCATTTGGTCGAGGAATCGCAAATCCCCAAAGGGGGGTAAATTATAATATTTTAAGTGTACAAATGTTCATACTACAGCTTTGGTCATCATATGTCTGACAACGAAAAAGCATGTACAAAGACAAGAGATTACAATGTGTGTATTCTATTTATGCGTGGTATTGGCAGTAGAGCGACGAAGCGAAAACCCCAAACGAGGAGGTGATTGTGCTTTTATGCTGCTTTCACGTGTACAATATTGCTCATACTACAGGTCCAATTCCCTTCAGTATCATTTTATGTAAGGCTGAGGGAAACCTCGTGTATAAGAATCACATTGCTCCTAATTGCTACAGCCTGTACAAACTGATGTATAAGAATCACATTGCTCCTAATTGCTACAGCCTGTACAAACTGAAATCTGGTGGGATTCTGTTCCTGCACATTAATTAACCGATAACGACGTCGAGATGACTTATGTAAGTACCAACAACACAGATGCAATTGCACTTTGATGTGATATCTAACAGCCTCAAATGTACACAATAGGTGTGCACAAGTTTAGCTCTATTCATGTAAAGCAGAAACAAACTTATTCGAATGACATAGTCGTGTACTTAATGTTTTATTCTAATTGGTGCTCTCTCTCTCTCTCTCTCTCTCTCTCTCTCTCTCTCTCTCTCTCTCTCTCTCTCTCTCTCCTGCTCCTTCTCGTCCTTCTCCTTGTCTCTCTCTAGTGTCCTCTCGGTAGAGCGAATTCCTACAGGCTGTACTCACCCAAAACGAAGCGTTTCAACGGGCAAGGAGGAAGATGTGTTAGTGGGGGGGGGGGGGGGGGGGGGGGGGTTCAACCAAAACCATTCTGAACACAGAGATATAGTATCTCTGAAACAGGTTGGTCACGTGACTTCGGCCCCACATTCCAATGATTTTACCAATCAAAATTCAACATGATCAAAAGACCATTGAGAGTAAAAAGAGACGATTCTATTTCACTCCAATTATTTATCCCGATAGATAAACACAAATTTGGTGTTCTAATAAAACTAATCTATGATATTTTCAAGAAATCATTTGAGAACTACTTTTAGCGCGAACATCGTCTAAAAGGTTGCAAACTGCCTTCAGCACGTGCGCTTGTCTTTGGAACTAGTCAGTATAAACGCATCGAAAAGGATTCCTATGGCTCCGGGCTGGTTTCGTGAATCTATGGTTATACTCTCGCAAGTAAATGCTTTCTGGCCGGAACCTGTGGTCTAACTGCCTTCACACTGTTTGACGAGCTGCTGAGTCCACACTTCGATCATTCGTGTATCGACTGATCTAGAAGTAGAAGGAAGATTTTACTCACTGTTGTCTGTGTGTTGAACGTTGATGAGTCGAAGTTTCTTCTGTAGGAATCCGTCCGATTCCGAAGTTCGATATCATCGGAGAGCTCAGAAGCAGTTTTTCTAAGTTTAATCCTTCTAAGCATACATTAAATTAATGATTCCTCATCAGTAAAAGCACTCAGCGGGTTTCTGGGCGTATCGTACTATCGGTCCAAAAGATTATCATTGTGGTGGGGTACGGGCAGTACTAGCCGGTTAGCCTTTCTCCTTCACGTCAAACTGCTTCTCCTCCCGGTTGATCTAGCACTTCATGGTTTGAGGTTTCTTTGGAGACTCCTCAGAGTATGAGTGTGGTGGATGGTGTGTATAGTCAGGTGATCTGGACAGTTGTTACTCATCCAAGTTGTGTTTCATATTTCTCTCTCTAGTTGCCAATGTTGTTGTCGTTATTTGTTGTTTATATTTTTCAATAAGAAAAGAACATAGTATCGTAGTATGCATTCTGCACTGCGATTCTCTTAGGTTTGTGGCGTTGTATAGTTTTTTTTGTGACGTATTTTGAGACCGTTGTGAGAATATGACGTCAGAAGAAAGGAGGGAGAGATTCGTCAGGCGAAGGGGGGAAGGGAGCGGAATCGTTAGTATCGTGTGCCCTTGGACACTGCCAAAAAGAAGGCAAATAAACCACTTAGAAGGGTCACCGGCCCAACTTGTTATCTCGATAACCCATCCGCGCTTCAACACCAGATTGCCATGCTCGACAGCCACTCGCCCTACCACATCATTATGCAGACGGGATTGGTTGCCTTACTAGCACAATGAAGTATAATTGTTGCTGTTGTATTCAAAGTCCTTATAATTAGTAGAGTTCACAATATTATACTCTTGTGATTCGAATTTTACCGCATACAAGTTTTACATTTATGGGAAATCGATGTTTAGAAAATGAACTGACGGAAAGATGGCTGCCAGTATCGAGTGTATCACAACAAGCGGAGGAATACACTCAATGATGTGATATGCCATTCAGCGTGGCTGAGACTCAGTGTTGAATGGTGGTATGCATGTTATGGAAGAATTAAGGCTATCACGTGACCAACCTGTTGCTGAGACTATATGCACTATAGTCTCAGCCACGCTGTATGAACCAAAACATGACAGCGATGGGGGGGGGGGGGGGGGGGGGGGGGGCGGGGGGGGGGGGGGGCGCGGAGCTCAACCGAAACGTGAAAGCGGGGGGGGGGGGAATTGTTACTGCAAAATGATCCAATCTGGCGCATTCTGATGGTCATCATTACCAGTTTCAGGCAGCAGATTTTGTTACAGAAAAAAATTTATATATATATTTTTTTATTTTTTTATTTTTTATTTTTCTGTTGGGGGTGGGTGGGGTGTGTGTGTTTCCGGAAACCACGGCCCCCCCCCCCCCCTCGTCCGTCCCTGGGTATAGACGGGAAAAGGTCTTTTCCTGCAGCCGTGGACGAAAGCGTTCAGGCTAGCAAACATGCTCGTGTACCGGAGCATTGCCAGGACTTAGAGGCGGAACGCTCACACGACGGTGTTTATGTGGTCAAGGCCATTCTATGAGTCACCGATGGGGAAATCTCATCTTCAAACACGGATCTTGTCATATAGCAAGATTCCTACGGGGATGGCTGGCATTTGAAGATTGTACATTATGTCGGACGCGAGCCATTATGACGCGTGACAACCCATCACAAAACGATACGGATATCACCTGTAGAATATTCAAAACTTTAGGTTTTGTCGTAAAATGGAGACATGTATCTCTCCAATGATGCAAGAAGCGTGAAACTAGGAGGAATAATGACAAAGCTATGAACTACTGAAGACTGGTACCCATTGTTGTGACGGATTGAGACAGAGGACATTAAGATTTAGATAAATTTTTAATGTAACATTGTGCTGTCATCGTGATGACTGTTTTGAAATGGAGATATCAGCTGACCAGCGGAAGTAACTCAGCACAGATGCTTTGGGAGGATATACTCAATGAATATGCAACTCATGACTGATCTGTTTGCAGTTTAGTATTCATGCACAGACAAATTACTGATTTCTCGACAACATTTCACTCCTGTTCGGCAGGTTGAGGTCCAATTTTCGCACCATAAATAAAGAAAACGACTGAATTATACAAAAACGCGATGCTACAGCATAAACAAATGGATGGAGGTTTCAAATCTATCAGCATATTAACACTGACATACAAAACACCTCTCACTCTATTTGGCTGATATCTCGAGGCGAGGTCAAGTGCCTTCTGTTTCAGTGTGTAGTGGAGGGTCACTGCATGAACTCGCTGACAGCATGAGAGATAGAGAGCTGTTCAAGTGGTGGCGGAAACTTGTTCTAAGCTGGGGTTGGTGGCGCCTTGAAACGCGCTTCAACACTCAGATTTGCTGTCAGTAATTTTCTTCCCGGGAGAGGGAAGCGGCGAACGAGAATGATGTTGCAACTTCGTAAATATTAGCTTTAGTTTCATGTGATGCTGAGTTGTCGCGACCACACCCGCTGGGTGGGCCCTTACCCTCTCAGGCAGAAGGAGTCAGGAACTCAAACCCTATTTAAACAATTACTGACACACTTTTAGAAACAACAAATATTTATTAACCCCACCCTCAGCACCCCGCAGAATGAAATGGAAACGGTGGAAGGGATGGTTGGTGATGATATCCGATGAACAAGGATGCAACTTATGTAAACAAGCAATGACAAATCAAACAGTTCTATCACACACACACACCTTCACCCCATCACATGTGAAAATACATTCTCCTTCACACGATAAACCAATCACATGTGAAGATACACTTTCCCTCACTCTGTAAACCAAAAATTATACCACAACAAACCACCACAGTCCACCCAAACCACCCCACAACAACAAAATGGTTGTCCAACCAGCGGCCGCTCCCACGCCGGCTACTTTCCCGTCAACACGACATCTCTCACTGTCCGACACTGTACCTTTCCCCGTCAACACGACATCTCCCACTGTCCAACACTGTCCCTTTCACGTCAACCCAAAACCCCTTACGACCGATCACCCCCGTCTCATGGCCTCCCTCTGCGTCAAGTCGCAGAACAGGGAACGACGGACACAAGGTGCCCACGACCGTCGGACCTCCATTGGTCAGGTGGGCTCCAGTTGATGAGTGCCGCTGGGAACCTTCGCTGTCGACGACAGCTATGAAGAGTAGTGGGGACCTTAGGCGACGCCGACAGCAATGAGGAGCATCGAGGACTGGGGATGGGGACGACAGCGATGCAGAACATCGACGACTTGGTTGGTGCGGGTCGTAGAGCCATGCAACTCAAACAACATCCCAGGCCTAAACGGCCAGAATTAGCAACCATATCATAAGACCTGGCACACAAATCACAAATGCTTCACCGCCACATATATGACGGCCTTCAATCAAAACAATGCCGTAGCCTTTAACAAAAACCTAGGGTCATTCCGCCATCTTACCCTTTATGCAAATACACAAATAAAAACAACAACCCTACCATGAACTGATTTAAATAATGCGCGGTGGGAACAACTAACATATTAATAACAAACGACCACCCACCGTTATACAATTCCAATCCTATCCAACCTTCCCACCCGCTCCTAAACCAACTAACTCACAACCCAGGGAAAACTTACACAAAGACATTTACACACAACGAATACTCACATGGAAGAACACGGCCCTTTCCCTGGTGACGATTCCCGTTGGTCTACACCAAACAAAGACAAAATAGTCCTTTAACAGCGCCAGCGGTTTTTATTATAAACACTCACTCCTTTTACCTTGTGCTAATGTTCATATATTATTTTATTGATCGATTAGTCGACTTAGTGAGTGAGCGAGCAAGCGAGTCAGTGGATTGGTGGGTGGGTGAGTGAGTGGTTGGGTGGGTGGGTGGGTGGGTGGGTGAGCGAGCAAGTGAGCAAGTAAGCAAGTGAGGAAGTGAGCAACTGAGCAACTGAGCGAGTGAGTGAGTGAGTGAGTGAGTGAGTGAGTGAGTGAGTGAGTGAGTGAGTGAGTGAGTGAGTGAGTGAGTGAGTGAGTGAGTGAGTGAGTGAGTGAGTGAGTGAGTGAGTGAGTGAGTGAGTGAGTGAGTGAGTGAGTGAGTGAGTGAGTGAGTGAGTGAGTGAGTGAGTGAGTGAGTGTGTGAGTGAGTGCGTGAGTGAGTGAGTGCGTGAGTGAGTGAGTGAGTGAGTGAGTGAGTGGGTGCGTGGGTGGGTGGGTGGGTGGGTGGGTGGGTGGGTGGGTGGGTGGGTGGGTGGGTGGGTGGGTGGGTGAGTGAGTGAGTGAGTGAGTGAGTGAGTGAGTGAGTGAGTGAGTGAGTGTGTGACTGTCTAACTGACTGACACACTAATTGGTGATAATTCATGGACACAGTGAGTGCAACGTTAATACATCAAAATCGGTCTTCTTTCT
Organism: Theodoxus fluviatilis; assembly: GCA_034096865.1. Taxonomy (NCBI): domain Eukaryota; kingdom Metazoa; phylum Mollusca; class Gastropoda; order Cycloneritida; family Neritidae; genus Theodoxus; species Theodoxus fluviatilis. The sequence continues at coordinate 48,476 of JAWQFJ010000339.1, forward strand.
TTTGTATATAAACCAAGCGATCAAACGACTTTTGGTGCTTGTGTACATCATACCGTGGGCAAGTTTACTCGGTACTTACATTCGCCGTGAGCATGGCTCAAGGACAGCGCAGTAAGGAGGAGTACGGCAAACATGGTTTGGCTTTTCCTTTGACCTCTAGTTGACGCCATAGTGGTCTGCAAGGCCCAATATACGTACATGGATGCATTCATCCAACTCGGCTAGGGCGCCATAGAGAGGAACTGGGATAAAACGGGACTGTATAAGAATATAAAAAGAGGCAAATGACTCAGGAATTAAAGCTTCGCTTCTGCTCCAACCAACACAAATGTCAAGAGGCGAGTTTCCCAGACTATGGGTATGCAAACCAAAGCAGTCCAAAGCCATCCAAAGCAATCCAAAGTAGTCCAAAGCAGTCCAAAGCAGTCCAAAGCAATCCAAAGCAGTCCAAAGCAAACCAAAGTAGTCCAAAGCAATCCAAAGCAATCCAAAGTAGTCCAAAGCAGTCCAAAGCAGTCCAAAGCAATCCAAAGCAACCCAAAGCAGTCCAAAGCAGTCCAAAGCAGTCCAAAGCCATCCAAAGCAGTCCAAAGCCATCCAAAGTAGTCCAAAGCAGTCCAAAGCAGTCCAAAGCAGTCCAAAGCAGTCCAAAGCCATCCAAAGCAGTCCAAAGCCATCCAAAGTAGTCCAAAGCCATCCAAAGCAGTCCAAAGCAACCCAAAGCAGTCCAAAGCAGTCCAAAGCAGTCCAAAGCAGTCCAAAGCCATCCAAAGCAGTCCAAAGCAGTCCAAAGCAGTCCAAAGCAGTCCAAAGCCATCCAAAGCAGTCCAAAGCCATCCAAAGCAGTCCAAAGCCATCCAAAGCAGTCCAAAGCAGTCCAAAGCCATCCAAAGCAGTCCAAAGCCATCCAAAGTAGTAAAAAGCCATCCAAAGTAGTCCAAAGCCATCCAAAGCAGTCCAAAGCAACCCAAAGCAGTCCAAAGCAATCCAAAGTAGTCCAAAGCCATCCAAAGCAATCCAAAGCCATCCAAAGTAGTCCAAAGCCATCCAAAGCAATCCAAAGCCATCCAAAGTAGTCCAAAGCCATCAAAGCAGTCCAAAGCCATCCAAAGTAGTCCAAAGCCATCCAAAGCAGTCCAAAGCAACCCAAAGCAGTCCAAAGCAACCCAAAGCAGTCCAAAACAATCCAATCCAAAGCAATTCAAAGTAGTCCAAAGCCATCCAAAGCAGTCCAAAGCAATTAAAAGTAGTCCAAAGCAATCCAAAGCAGTCCAAAGCAATCCAAAGCAGTCCAAAGCAGTCCAAAGCAAATTCAAAGCAGTCCAAAGCAATCCAAAACAGTTAAAAGCAATCCAAACCCCACTTTTGGTATTGTTTTAAAGTAATCGCTGTGATACATTATGACCCACTGTAAAGACTGAAATACATTTTACACTCCACAGCCCATTGAACCAATAATTGAACCAACACAGTGAATGGTAACATCACCGACAAACAAACACACAAAACAAAACTCATGCTGGAAGAAATCACCAAAACACGACATAATTCACGGCCATTTGTTTGAAAGAAATTGATTGTTAAAAGGACGAGCAGTTTCAGTGCTCTACCCAGTAAAACTGCATAGTCATTCAACTAAGTCTTCGTCAGACGCAACAGATAACAAGACTTTTCTATATTTGGTCGGATTGAAGTGACTAGAACTGCACTGTGTGTCAGTGTCTTAATGCTAACTGACTCGTAATGAGCAGGCTTCTTGCTCGATATCAAGACTATAATACCCTGTAAGTTGGGTTTTAGAATAGACCGATTGCGTCTACCCACGCGTATAGTGAAAGGCGAAATACTAGGAAAACCGTGAATTGATTTGTTATCCCTCTAACCATCTCCTACGACTTTCGTGATCAATGTCCGTGCATAGCCTCTGCAGGCTGACAGGGCTTAAGACTACATTCATCCACTCATCAGTCCATTCATCCGTTAAGTTATTTAAGGTTAAGACTCTGGGTTACCACCTATTAGACACTTCATGATGATGATGATGATGATGATGATGATGATGATGATGATGATGATGATGATGATGATGATGATGATGATGATGATGGCGATGACGACGACGACGATGACGACTATGACGATGATGATGATTAGACACCTACCGCCATGAAGGCTGCCTGTGAACTGCCCTGCGTACCTGTATCGCAGACGGCTGCGTCGACGGCAGTGGAGAGATTCTCAGACAGCAACTTCTCCAGACCTTCGCTTCTTTCTTTTTTCGCCTCCTCTTTCTCCTTCTCCCCCTCTCGACCCTCCTGACCCTCTTTCTGAACACCTGTTGCACCCTCACGAAGGTAGTCTCCTGCCTTGGTGGTGAACTTTAAAAGCGGTCTCCATCCCCCACATTTTTTCTTCGAGTGTATTCTCCACGTTGGCAAGTCGTGACTATTTTATTCACAAAGCAACCATTTTGTTCTAAATTGAGATGGGTGAGATTTTCGTCATTAATACAGAGTCAATTTCCCGCCGACACATAGTCCAGGTGCCTGCAAAAACTGGTCATGCGCGTCTTGATTGTTTGCCTGCCTTGCAACGATGGAGCAGTTTTGCACGTCGAGTGGATATATCGATCAGGAATTCCACTTGAAATGAGCACTTCAAAGGAAAGATAACCCATCAAGCCACCCACCTCGTCACAAAGTGGCTTCATTTTATATTGTCTTTCAAACTCTTTCCTCTTCTCTATTCTTGCAGACACGCTTCTCTCATGCGTCTTACATAGGCGTTGGAGTTTTTCGTGGGTCTGCTACGTCAAGCATGGGGATACCGATGGAATGTGTTCGCTATTGCGGAGGGCCGCTATTGCAGGGGGCCGCTATTGCGGGATTTTTTTGGTCAAAAGTTGTTAAGGCCATTTTGATTGTTTTCCCCTAAAATAAAATTAAAAAAACTTTCGTTACTTTAAAAAAAATTAGACATTTTTTCGGTTTTTATCAATAACGGGTGAAGCTTTATATTCTAACTCCATCCCACGTTTGAATCTCAACGGGTGGTCCCTACGCCCTAACTCCTGGGCCCGCCGCTGATGTTGGACACAAACGTGACAAAAAGTAACGCGTCCGGGTTTAGGTGAAACTCCCCGGACAGGCTAAGTCAGTCAGGCGGGGTGGCCGTTGCGGCCTAGGCTGAGCGCTATCAACAAAACCCTAAAAAAATTCTTCGTTAAAAAAAAGTAACAAAATAACATTTTTGTTACTTTTTTTTAACTTAGAAATTTTTTCGTTTTTTTTTTCTCTTGCAGGAGGCCGCTATTGCGGGATTTTTTAACGTTCTTAGGCCATTTTGATTCTTTTGTCCTAAAACGCATAAAAACCCATAAATTGTATGTTACTTTCAACTTATAAAAATTTTCGCTTTTTTTTCTATTGCGGGGGGCCGCTATTGCAGGATTTATTTTATCAAGAGTTCTTAAGGCCATTTTGATTATTTTGTCCTAAAACGCATAAAGAACCGCAAACTTTACTCATGTAGTCTAATCAATTTATTTGAAAACAAAAAACAAACGAACACATGAAACTATCCAAACTTTCATCTTCATTAACACAATCATTTAGATATAAAAAACAAATCATTAATCAACACTTGAAACTATCCAATCTTTCATCTTCATTAACACAAGCATTTAGATATCAAAAACAAATCATTATTAAATATTGATCTTTGGTATTCACTGTTCTTCCTTTGCCTGAGTGGTGAAAGCGAGGTTGTTGTCTTCTTCCTCGTCTAAGCTTTTGCCGGCAATTTGCTAGAAAAACGGTTGTGACACTCTCCTCATCAACAAGGGTACTCACCAGCAACTCTGACAGACAGACAGACCATGTCGGGTGCACAGCTGACGGGTGCACAGCCAAATCGGGTGGACATGCCCAGAAGATTAGCCAGGCTGACTTAGGGAGCGTTTTATAGCGCCGGGCCACCTAGGTTGCTTTGGAATTACTTCCCCCTGACTCCTCCCCCTGGTGGCGCAGTAAAATGAATTTCTCCCCTCAAATCGCACTCATTATTTACCCCCGGCAGCTTGCGTGGTCTGGATTGATGGTGTAGGTCAGCACGATATTCAAGCCCAATATAATCCGCCAGTTATGATTTCAGGGGCTGTCGCTGGTCGCTACGCCAAGGGAATGTTTGTGAAAAGAAATTCTCTTTTGATTGCCATGGCACACCCAAGCAAGCCCAACAAGACTTCAACAGCAGGGGAAACGGGTCTGATCTGGAGGATTACTTGTCGCTTTTCACTCCCTTGAATTTACCAGGCGACTGCATATGAATGCGCTCCTTCCAAACACGCCTGGTCGAAGGTATTAAGGGTAGGCGGTGGTCTTGCCTCAACGTGTCGATACCGCTATATGGCTTCAGTCGTTGTCTATTGATCGTCGCCCAGGTCCTCTGGTGGTGGTCCACCTTCCCTCCTACCGCGTCCCAGAGTTGCTTCCCTGCCACACGTGGAGCAGAGGAAATGGTTGAGCACGACGAAGGAGTCTTAAGGAGCTTGTGCATTGCAGGCGTGTGTGTGAGTGCTGAACAACAGCGTGAACGTGCATATGACTCGACTGAAAAGCAAGATGAATATTAGGTCGGAGCGTGTGCCGACGAAATTCACAGTCTTGGGTTAGGGCCCATCCGAATGATGGCCGTCCGGTTTGCATTACTGCACAGTCTCCCTCTAAGTTGGGGGTAACGATAGACCCACCGCGTCTCCATCTAAGTTGGGGGTAACGATAGACCCACCGAGTCTCCATGCGTGATTGGTACAAGGCGAATAACGAGGGAAATCGAGACTTGACTTGGTCTCTCTTTAGTCATAGGCGCGAGGAAAGCTAGGATTTTGCGAGGACTAGGCCGGTGTCAGTATGTGTCAACATTTCATGTCTGCAGATGTACAGGCTATCAAATGTTGACACATGGTGAAACCGGTCTTTTCCTCGCAAGAACTTTGCACTTCTCGTGCCTCTGAAATGCAAGCCAGCTCTTGCGCTTTCCGTAGTCAATGTCCTTACAAAGGCTACAAAATCTGGCAGGCTGAAAAACTTCAATCAATCACTATCATCCAATTGTTTCCGACAATACGCTGTGCCTAGCATTCATCAAAGTTAAACATGCAACACATACTGCGAATTTCCGCAGATTCAATCATGTGCGCTCGTTTTGGCGTTGTTAGAATGTTTATTTAAACAATTACGGATCGGACCCCAAAGGAATCTGTGACGCAAGCACAAGTGTTTATGCACCGTATTCAATTTACATCAATTTTAATCGACTCTTTCTTGGTTGACAATCACTCGAAATTCTGATCTAAAAGTTATGACCTTGGCAACGAGGGCTTCGATTGAGATCGAGTCCTTTCAATCGAATTTCTTAACTCATTGAAGACGGCACTATTTTTAGCTCGTGTTGACTGGAGACGGATGTTTCTGGGCATTTTTACAGAAATTGCTGAAAAAATACTATTCAAGCAATGGAAAAACTGTTGCCATCATTAAAACGCTCTTTGTCTCCTCTATCCTTGTAGATCAATGTCATTCTCTCGTTAATTTTATTTTGAATATAGTATTGCAACAAAGATGGGTACCGTCTGGCGTGCCTGTATTTAGTTCGACTGGAGTGAGGCCGATTCTAAGCCGACAGCGTGTACGGATCAGTTTCCGATTCCTCTTCTTCTGTCAGCAGTTCGTGCACTATACCTATGATCTGCTCCTCTAACACTGCATCTTTTTCATCTTCGGAAAAACGGATCACATCGTCCTTCTCATCTGATGCTTCTTTCACAGCGATTTCAACAACATCCTCATCGCCTGCCGCGACGCCATTGTGATTTAGCCTTGAAAGCGCCCCTTGCCACATGTGTAAACAAAGTCTGGCAGTGCCTTATCCTCTTCAAATTCAGAGACACAGACGATCTACAATGTTCCTCACTATCTTATAAGAGAACTAGACTACCTCGACTGGTTAAGAGCCCCTTACAACACACACAAGAAATTTACATACGCACCGCATCATATGATGAGGTGCGTCGTCAACCGTTGCTCACCTCACCGCATCATATGATGCGGTGCGTCGTCATTGAGTTAATGATGTATTTGGTATGTGATTCTTTTGAAAATGAGTTATACCTAAATACGCACGTTGAAGATTGTGTATTTTGTGAGCCAAAAAATATGCACGTATGAACGATCGACTGATGCATGTGGACAGTAGTGTGAACTTCCATCAAAACATACTCTCACACACACAACCACACATGCACGCGCGGCGCGCGAACGCACACACATACACACGTTTACACACATGTACGCACACACACAGAGGTCGCACTTGCAGCACCATCTCCTAAGCATTAGGCGCATGATATAATTTGCATTTCGTCTTCTTTGCACCTCAGAGGCCAATGGATGCTGGCATGAACAAGTGTGTCTCTGAAGAAGAAACGGTTGAGTAGTCCTAGGATCCAGTGGCACTTGTTTGTGACAATTGAATATCGAGGTCATTACCCTGCACGGGACAAAACTGCGGTAATACCGTGACTGCCTGATTCCGTTCAACCTATGAGAGAGAGAGAGAGAGAGAGAGAGAGAGAGAGAGAGAGAGAGAGAGAGAGAGAGACAGACAGACAGACAGACAGACAGACAGACAGACAGACAGACAGACAGACAGACAGACAGACAGACAGACAGAGAGACAGATAGAGAGACAGACAGACAGACAGACAGACAGACAGACAGACAGACAGACAGACAGACAGACAGACAGACAGACAGACAGAGAGAGAGAGAGAGAGAGAGAGAGAGAGAGAGAGAGAGAGAGAGAGAGAGAGAGATTGATTGTTTATTTTCGGCCGACGACCCACTATTGCAGGAGTATAAACATATGTACAAATTTAAAACAGTTCCAAGAAGCAAGAAATACACTAGGATATCACTATGTGATGAAAGGAAGCAAAATATCAATATTTGCCTATACATAAAAACTCTTTAAAAGGAGTGAAATATCTGTACACAAGTGTAAAACTTTTCACAGATTAAGTTTTGTACCCGATCATTTAAATGTCCGATGACATTTCTTGCAGTTTCTGTGAACGTCGCTCAAATGCATAAAAAATGAACATGGAAATATCTCGAGTCATCTTTTGCTCCTTTCCACCCATAAAATGCCTTTAATTTGGACCGTGTACATATATGCGTTGTCTTGCTAAATATTTTTGTCTAATATCGTCATACACATGGCAAAAACATAAAAAATGAGCTTCGTTCTCAGTTTCGTCAAAAAATGGACAATTCATATCGGAGTTATTCTCTTTTTTGACCTTGAATGTATGTTCAGGTCATTACATCCCAAACGGAAGCGAATATATGCATCGCGGAATTTATTTATGCTTATTTAAGACAAGTATTGCTCACATTCAAAAGATGCTTTAAAAATTCTATAAAAACCGAATCTGTTACTTGTGTTCAGCTTTGCGTTCCATTCTTGCAGGTAGCAGTCCTGCAGTCTTTTATTTAAAGACTTCAGAAAACTCTTCTCATTCAGTGTGTCACAGCTGTTCCAAATATACGTGAAACCTAGATTTGATAGACACATTTCTACTGATTTCACCCAGTTCATATCTTTAGGCATTTTAGAATTGAACAACATCATGTAGGCTTGATTGGGAATTCTGCTGTCTGACATTTTGCATAGTTTAAGCCAGTATTTTACAGCCTGAAGTGTGGTGGTAATGAACAAGGGATATCTACCCATTTCCCCATAGCACATACTGTTGGGCGATTTCAGATCAACCCCAAGAAAGCGCTTACACGCAAACATATGCGCTTTTTCTGCGTTATGTCTTCTGGCCAATCCCCACAGCTGTGAACCATACGATAATGCTGGTAGCACCTGGGCATCAAACAATCGGAAAAATACAGTGACAATCTGGGAATGTAAGTTCCTAATAGTTCTTAGCAACTGCACAATCTTCTGCTTCGCTCTTACCACTTGACTTTCGAGAGCAGTGGACAGGGACAGCTTTGTTGTAAAAACAAACCCTAGATATTTGTACCTGTTAACTACTTCTAGATCCTTTCCCTCTAAATTCCATTTTTCTCCTCTACCTAAAAAGCCTCCTTTCCTAAAAACCATCACTTTCGTTTTTTCGCTATTGACAGTGAGGCCGAGGCGACTCGATGCAGTACTCAGATTGTCCAGTTGGCGTTGAAGACCCACAGGAGTAGTGGACAGAAGCACAATGTCATCGGCAAATATTAGGAAAAACAGTTCTTTCGTTCCCGGTAGCAACTGCACCCCATGGCGACCATTGTCCCGTATGTAATCTGCCACGTATGTTATATATAGACATAAAATTATCGGCGACTCAACTGACCCCTGCCTCACCCCGACTGGACAATGAAAGGGATCTGACACGGTGTTTCCCCACCAAACACTGGCCTCAACATGCGAGTAAACAGTTTTCAACATTTTTACAAACTAAGTAGAGAGACCAAGCTTCTTCAAAACACTCCACAGGCATGTACGGTTAACAGAATCAAAGGCCTTTTCAAAGTCAACGAAGGCAGCATAGAGTTTCTCGCGACCTTCCCCATATACGTTTTTTACAGCTATAGAGTACAACGTGAATATGTGGTCGATCGTGGAATGGTTTGTACGAAAACCGGCTTGCTCGAAACTGAATTTGTTTTCTTCTTCAGCCCAAATTCGCAAGCGGTTGGTCAGGATGGACATGAAAAGCTTACTAACGTTACTCAGTAAAGAAATGCACCTATAATGTTTCGGATTCAGGCTGTCTCCCGACTTGAAAATGGGAATGATCAGAGCGTGACACCAACTCCGTGGAAAACATTGCCTTTCGTACATTGCTGAGAATAGTTTGGTAAGGAATGGGATAATATAACTGCTACAGAGTTTCAAATAGTCTCCAG